>LR753346.1:1687343-1718433 GCA_902729485.2 Mus minutoides | reverse complement strand
CATTTCAAGTGTTATCCAGAAAGTTCCCTATATCCTCCCCCCTCCCGGCCCTGCTACAATACCCACCCGTTCCCACCCCCTGGCCCCGGCGTTCCCCTGTATTGGGGCAAATAAAGTCTGCATAACCAAGGGGCCTCTCTTCCCACTGATGGCCAACTAGGCCATCCTCTTCTATATATGCAGCTAGAGACACGAGCCCTGGTTATTCGCCCAAACACACTGATATTTTTATCAATAGTAGCAGTCTGAGCAAGCCATAGCAGCAAGCCAATGAGCAGCACCCATTCATGGCCTCTGTGTTAGTTCCTGCCCTCATTGCCTTTGATAATAAACTCTTAAATGGAACTATGAGGGCCATCCCTGGGAGGAGAGGCCCTTGGTCTTGCAAAGATTATATGCCTCAGTACAGGGGAATGTCAGAGCCAGGAAGCAGGAGTGGGTGGGTTGGGAAGCAGGGCAGGGGGAGGGTATAGAGGACTTTCAGGATAGCATTTAAAATGTAAATGAAGAAAATATCTAATAAAAAATTATTTTAAAATATGGAACTATGATGGTAATAAACTATGATGGTAATAAACTTTTCACCCCAAGTTGCTATTGGTAGCAGTGTGTCATCACAGCAATAGTAACTAAGACAGACTTTTTTATATCACAACTCAATAAAATGGAGCCAGGAGGCCAATAAGGGAGTGCTCTCATCTACTAATACCGAATAAAAATTTCACACCAACTGGCTAAAATCACTTGTAGAAAGGCCATTCAGTCTTGCCTATTCCACTACTAAACTAATGCCATCTACTTGGTTGTTGTGATGTAAGCAATTGTTTCAAAGGACTTATGTAATTTTCAGTCCTGTTGCTTTAAAAATTTATCCTCCTGGGTACTCTAAAGTCTTCACTGGCATACACATCCCAGATCACAGTCTCCTGTTTTTCTCAAGGAAACTTTTGCTTTGGAGGGCCAGTCAGTGTCCTCCTTACTCACTGTTGACTGGCAATTATCATTCCGTTGTCAACAAGGCAAACAATCATTAACAAACCATCTGTATTTATGCTTAACAGATCAAAACAAAAGCATATTTTGTGCATACAAAATTTCTTAGACACTGGTTTCCAACTTATCCACTTAGGGATAAAATGCCGGAAGAGGCTCCTGAAAAAAATCAAAGAGAGGGCAATGTCTCACCTAGTTACTTTGATGTTTTTCTGCAATTTTTAAAATTTTGTTTTGTATGTTTGCCTGCGGTAGAGATGAACATGTCACAGTGTGAGTGGAGAGGCTGGTGGAGGCCAGTTCTCTCTTCCACCCACAGGGATCTGAGGACTGCAACTCCGCTCTTCAGGATTGACAAGTGCTTTTCTCTTGGTTAGAGCAGATCTGTGTGTCCCTTTCTTCTCACTGAAGGTGAAAATGTGAGGTCTGCCGAACACCTTGCTCAAAGCGTTGGAGGAGTGTGCTGCTCTGTTCTAGAGTGGTGTGCTCAGCGAGCAAGGGGACTACTATTAATAGGCACAATGGACTGCCAAATCTGTACTTTGAGTGTGTGAAAACACATCTGACTACATATCCATAGCTACTAGACCCTATAGGGACAACCACTTCCTTCTGCCAACTACGTTAAAAACTGTGAGCAGAATTCTGCTGTGGAATATCTTCAAGCCAGCCAGTTCTGCCACCTTAGGCACCAGCACTGTCCTTATAGTGATAAGCACTCACCTTTGGCAGGAAGCCAGAAGGGGAGAGAGAATAAGGGATATTTCTTAGCATTTAATATTAGAGAAGGGACAAAAATATCCTCTGAATTAAGAATTGTGAAAGTATTCCTCTCATAAAGAAAAGAAGGTCATAAATTTCAAATTTGTTTTCAGAGACTTTCTTTAACTTTCGGAAAGTCTTATGATGTTTGATTTGGCAGTAAATTAGGCTCATAACTATTAATGTTCCTTGCATAAAGTTTCATCCAAAATGTGTTTGTATGCTGGCTTTACACACATACCCATTAAAACAATAACGGAAGCAAATGTTCAAAGGGTTTGGGAGGAACTCAAATAGTGGGAATAGATTTAGTGTTCACACGAAGAAGCCTCAGATACTGAACTAATTTCTCCCCTTGCTAACATTCCAGCAGGAATCCTAATAAGGACGTAACAGTTTCCAGCATTGCTTGCTGTTTACTCCCCTTAAAACCATATGTGGACAGCACTGTTGGCTAATGAAACCAAGAAACAATTTGGAAATTGACTCAGTTGTTTCTACGGAATAGAGTACCCTGAAGGTATAAAGCTGTATAAACAAAGAAAAAGGGCTGGAGGAAAGTATCTAAATTATTAGCTTTGTTCAGCCATATCTATTGTGGCTAGAACTTCTTAAAAGAGAATCATAAAAGGAAAAACTCAGCTTCAAACTAAAGTCAATGGTCTCCGAATAAGTTAGGAAGAAAAAAAATAAAAATAACAGAACCACCAGCTTAAAAGCAGATCAAAATGTAAAAGAAACTCAGTGGGAACTACTCAGTGTTCAAGGTGGCCAAGAATTGTGAAAGTATTCCTCTCATCATAAAGAAAAGAAGCGACATTTACTATAAACCAGTGTGATATTATACAACCACCATAGGTTGCCTGGCATCTAAAAATTCTAAGAGATGCAATGCCAAATACTATGTGATGGTTTTTTATAGATCTTCTGTAAAATAGTAGAGATGACACAAATTTGATCCATGAAATTAAAAAGAAAGTGAGACTTTTAATAGAGGTGTTTTTTAGCAATGACACTTTGATGTCTCTATTAAAAGGAATTAAATTGTTTATATTTTGGAATGTAGTTGGCCTCTGAGAAACTCTAGGTCGTTGACAATATCAAGTGGTATAAGAATAAATAGCACGTGTTCCAGTGTTATGGCTTCCTGACACCCAGCCCCATGGAGCTGCCTTGACCATGCCTTTCTTGCACACTGGCCTGCTCTCCAAAAATATGAGCCAGGTGCCTGTGGGCACTGGTGTGTCTAATGAACCGTACCGAGAGCACCAAATGACCTGGAAATGTCTAATCCAGCTTTTGTCAGAACAAATTACTGGAGTATTGCCATGTCCCTTCAGGGACTAGTTTGTGACAGTGTGCCACATCCTGTGTAAAGTAGAGGGCCAAAGCTCATCCCGTGTCCCACCTGCTCGTCTCAGGATGCTTTCTGAAGCAGCATCAGTCCAAAGGTGGGAATAACAAAAGGGTGGGAAGTAAAACTGCACAGGTCCTGGAAATGCTTCCTAGTCTCTGGGTTGTGCTCTGCTGTGCTGCTCCAGAGCCAGGGAGGCACCTCTAATGTTTTGAGTCAAATAATTCTCATTTCATAAAGAATTCCCTAGGAAAGCTTGAAAATCAAATTTGATCTGATGACAAATTGTCATCTGCTGGGATAGACTTGGGGTTCTAAGTTCCCTTTCATTCCCAAAGGCCTAAAATGCTGGCACTTAGTCTCCTGGGTTGGCCTGTCTTTTGCAGATTGTTTTCTCTGCTCTTTTGAACATTAGATGAAGTACATTGAATATAACACCCTTCAGATTCAAGTTCTCTGTCACTGTCTTAGGCAGGGTTTCTATTCCTGCACAAAACATCATGACCAAGAAGCAAATTGTGGAGGAAAGGGTTTATTCAACTTACACTTCCACACTGCTGTTCATCACCAAAGGAAGTCATGACTGGAACTCAAACAGGTCAGGAAGCAGGAGCTGATGCAGAGGCCATAGAGAGATGTTACTTACTGGCTTGCTTCCCCTGGCTTGCTCAGCTTGCTGTCTTATAGAATCCAAAACTACCAGCACAGGGATGGCACCACTCACAAGGGATCCTCCCCACTTGATCACTAATTGAGAAAATGCCTTCCAACTGGATCTCATGGAGGCATTTCCTCAAGGGAGGCTCCTTTCTCTGTGATTACTCCATCCTGTGTCAAGTTGACACACAAAACCAGCCAGTACAGTCACCAAGAAAAATCCCTCCCTTTTTGTTTCCCCACCATAACTAACATTTATTTTTTCTCCACCTATTCCATAGGCATTCATTCAATTGTATTTATTCTATATACCTGAATCTACAGAAGCTCAGAAAATATATGAAAGTAATTAAAAATTATATCAATGAATGTTGTTAAGTTTCTTCTTTTTACTCAAAAGTATAGTATTGTATGGTCTTGTGTCTATACTATATCTATATTAATATACATTTGTTATACATACATATATACATTATACATTGATTCATTCTATCTCAAGAACCCAGGAGCTGAGGACAGACTAAAATGGGCATCTTTTATTATTTCAAGCCAAAGCTTCGTTTCTCTTATGTTCAACCTGTATCAATCTTTAAACTCATTCAATGGTGGAAATTTTAATTATTTTGTACGAGAGGCTTTTATAAATGTAATCTTACCATCCAACCTTTACAATTATTAAATTCCTTCAAATTACAGCCCTCTTGTTCAAGGTTTGGGTTTCAGTTTGAGTTTTCATTTCACACATGATTTCTCCAGGCCCTCATGTTTGCTGTGACTATTTTGAAACCTTTGTTACAACTGAAACCACATATCCGGTACTGAGACAGAACTGGAACTAGGGAAATGAAGTACATTATGTGCTTATACTGAATGCTCTTAAAATTAACAATTTACAAAAATGTGTATGCGTGTTCAGAGCCTAAGACTTTTGCTCTTCCTTTAGGACATTTATTAATATTAATTAGTCTGCAGTGCAAATTTCTCCTTTGGACTCTGACCTCTAGGACACTGTCATCCATCTGAAGGGCACTGCTGGACTGTCACCATGAGATACCCTCTGCCCGACATAGCTGGGACTCAAGATGAATTTTTATGTGTAATTTGTGGAGATCTGAGTGAATTAAAAGGTATTCTTTTCAGTTGAACATAGCGGCTTACAGGTGTAATTTCAGCATTGAGAGGGTAAGAGAGATAATGCTGTATAATTGAGGTTAGCTTGGGTTACAATGTGAGAACTTGCTTTTAAAAAAATAGCTATTTTTTTTTTCACAGAAACCAAAATACAACATTAATTTTATTTAGGCTTCTATGGTACTTAGTCCAAGTTGATCCAAAGATGCAGATGTAGATGCAGATGCAGATGCAGATGTAGATGTAGATGTAGATGATGTAGATGTAGATGTAGATGTAGATGTAGATGTAGATGTAGATGATGTAGATGTAGATGTAGATGTAGATGTAGATGTAGATGATGTAGATGTAGATGTAGATGTAGATGTAGATGATGTAGATGTAGATGTAGATGTAGATGTAGATGTAGATGTAGATGATGTAGATGTAGATGTAGATGTAGATGCAGATGCAGATGCAGATGCAGATGTAGATGTAGATGTAGATGTAGATGCAGATGCAGATGCAGATGTAGATGTAGATGCAGATGCAGATGCAGATGCAGATGTAGATGTAGATGTAGATGCAGATGCAGATGCAGATGCAGATGTAGATGCAGATGCAGATGCAGATGCAGATGCAGATGCAGATGTAGATGCAGATGCAGATGCAGATGCAGATGCAGATGCAGATGCAGATGTAGATGTAGATGCAGATGCAGATGCAGATGCAGATGCAGATGTAGATGTAGATGTAGATGTAGATGTAGATGTAGTGGCTATTAGAGTGAATATCTAGTTCATCTTCAAACCCAAAGGAACTGACAGTGTAACAGAGTATATTTTCCCTCCTTTCTTTCTTGTCTTCTCTTTGTTCTGTTTGCTTGGTTCTTTCTGTTTTTATTTGTTTTGTTTGGTTTTGTTTTGTTGCTGTTGTTGTTGTTGTTGTTGTATTTCGAGACAGGGTTTCTCTGCATAGCCCTGGCTGTCCTGGAACTCACTCTGTAGACTAGGCTGGCCTCGAACTCAGAAATCCGCCTGCCTCTGCCTCCCGAGTGCTGGGATTAAAGGCATGCGCCACCACTGCTGGGCTCTGCTTTTGTGTTTGTTTCTATTGTTTTGCTTAGTTTGAGATAGGATTGAGGTTGGCCTAGAATTCACCATATAACCTTGAACTCCTGATCCCCCTGCCTTCACATCCAGTACTGGTGAGATAAGTAGATCTTCTTTGGCAGCAAAGCACTAAAAATAAATGTTAAAAGTCATATATATGAATATATACGTGGTACGAGACACACACATATATGTGTGTATGTGTGTGTATGCATATTGTGTATTTATGCATATATATGTGTGTTGTATGTGTATGTGTATATATACATATAGATGTATGTATATACATATACACGTATATATGTATATATGTATATATGTATATATGTGTGTATATATATATGTATATATGTATATATATGTATATATATATATATATATATATATATATATATATATATATATATATATATATAGTATGTGTGTGCATGTTGCTATGTTTTCAGGAAAAATCAGGAAGAATTATTTTTTTTAAACTAAGAACTCCAGATGTAGAAGAACTCTAGCCGAAGCCCAACTCCACTCAGTAGCAGTCGTCTCTCTATTCACACCACAGACTAGCTGAAAGAGGAGCTCTCTTCATTACAGCCTGCAGTACCTGCCAGCCCTGTGGTCCTAGCAAAGCAGTTGAGGATGGAGGAAGAAGACAGGCCCCTGAGCCTGGAGCCTGCCAGCTCCTATAGGGTTTGTTGCCTTTCCCAGAAAGGTTTCATTTCATGGTCCACCTTCTTTCCCTGCTAGCTTCCCTCTTGTCCTCAGCTGAGCCCACCTCATTCCCATGCTTCATCTTCCTGCCTGGGGGGAGAAACATCATCCATGCGTACCACACTCTGCACTTGCCTAGGAAGACAAGGGTGAAGCACTTCACAGAATGTGAGGTAAAGCCAACATGGCCCCGGGAACACATTTCAGTTGGTGAGAATCAAAATGCTCCCCATCCTGTGGGACACTGAAGAGAGGCAAGTTCATTCCTGCAGACTGTGACCTGGCCAAGGTCAAGAAAGTGGCCATTAAGACAAACAAACAAACAAACAAAAATATGGGGAGTCATCTTCTGGTCACTTTGCAAAGCAAGCAAAAGCAGACATCTGGGGAGATGGGAGATGGGGTGGAAACAGAGCTGAACTGAAATTCGGAGGGCTGTGTGCTGGCCATATCTCCTCACCGTGGGTCTTTAAGGAGAGCAGTGAAGTATCTCAATACCAACTTTTCCAACTTTCAAACGCAAACGAGCCCCCACCTTTTCTCTGACCCCTTTGACCTTTTCTGCAAATGCAGACACACTTTGAGCACTCTGTTCATAACAGGGATTCAATATTCTAAATTAAACATTCAAGGGCACCCTAATTAGGAAGGCAGTGGAGCTGGGGCTATTTCTGACATAGCTCCAACACCCTTGAAAAGGCCTTCTGTCTGCCCCTAGCTGTCAAAGTGCTAAACAGGCTTTGCTAACTGAATCAGCAGCCACAGCCATATGCATGCCAAAGCTCCAGTGACCCTCACAGCAGGAGCACTTACGATGCTTTACTCCATGTTCAGGAGGTTTGGGGATTCAGCCCTCTGTTGCTTTGTAAACTAAAGTGGGTCCCCTTTCCAATATCATCAACAATTTTAAAATGAAAGCTGGGCATAGAAGTTTCATGTCTTGAAACCAACAGCACTAAGCATCTAGACCCTCCCCTCAGAGGGAAAGACGGGGACTTGTTTTAATACTTTTCTTTCCATGTACTCTAGCATCACAAAAAGTAAAAAATCACCTCCGTCTAAATAAGAAGAAATCTATGTCCTATAAACCCTGTGTATCATTGTTAGAGTTCATTTACCAAGGGTGAGAGAGGCAGCACAAGACTGGAATCCAGCACTCTCGGGAGACACAGACAGAAGGGTCACTACTTGAGAGCCAGCCTTGGCTATATAATAAAACCCTGTCTCAAAAATAAATGAAATGAAATGAAATAAAATAAAATAAAAATAAAACAGCTACTCACTAAGGATTCAATTACCAAATTTAAAAACTGCTATTAATTTGTAGAACGACATCATGCTTTGACGCAAATGAGGGTTTAGAAATGCTAAATACATCACAAAAAATAGTGATACTGAGTCATGATGGTAGGTAGGTTCATCGCGTGGGCTGTTGACTGGAGTGGTTGGTACCAGAGGGGGAATGTGATTTCTTTGTTACTGTAACTTAATAACATAAAGTAGCATTGAGAAGTGAAGCTTACAATCATTTATTTTCAATGTTAAATCACTGCAGAGAGACAAGGTAAAGAAGAGCATGCCATGAGGACCAGCTTCCTGGCTGAGACTGTTGCTGATTAATAGAAGTAGCCTATGGAAGAAACCCCAGGTTAAAACAAATGTATTTCTCTCTTTTGCTATTCTCATTCTCCTTATATCCTCACTGGTATTCAACACATTTTTTTAAAAATTTACTTTTCTCTCACACAGTACATTTTGACCACAGTTCCCCTCCTTCCACTCCTCTCAGTACCCCGCCCCCCTCCACACACACATCCCTTTCCCCAAGATCCACTCCTCCATTTCCCTTCAGAAAGCAGCAAGCCTCCCCAGGTTATCAACTGAACACAAGTACAATAAATCTAAGCAAAGACTCTCTTACCTAGCTGAACAAGACAACCAAGTAGGATCCCAAGGGAAGGCAAAAGAGTTAGAGACCCCTTCACTCCCACTGTTAGGATTCCCACAAAAACACTAAGCTAATAATCATACCATATATGCAGAGGACCTAATGCAGACCCATGCAGGCTCCATAATTGCTGCTTCAGTCTCTGTGAGCCCCTATGACCCTTGCTTAATTGATTCTGTGGGCTGTGTTCTCCTAGTGTCCTCAACCCCTCTTGCTCTGAGAATCCTTCTTCCCTATCTTCCTCGGGCTTCCCAGAGCTCCAAGGTGTGTGTGTTGGGGGTGGGGGGCAGTGGAGGTTTCCACTTTGGGCTCTCTCTCTTTAATGTTTGGCTATGGTTCTCTGTATCTGCTCCCCTTGGGGAGCCTCTTGGATGACAACTATGCTAGTCACTGATCTATAAGTATAGCAAAATATCACTAGGAATCATTTTAGTGATTTTCTTTTTCTATTCGAGGTCTTTGGGCTATCAGGCCTTCAGTTCCTGGTCACCTAGACAGGGTAGGGCATGGCCTTACTATTATGACCTAGGCCTCAAATTAGGCCAGACATTGGTTGGCTGCTACCTCAAGTTCTGCACCTCCATTGCACCAACACATCTTGTAGGCAGGCAAGATTGTAGGTCAAAGTTTCTGAGCCAGGTTTGTGTTCCAATCCCACCAAGAGAAGCCTTTCCTGGCTGATTCAGGCTCTGTATCTTTTTTTATTAGATATTTTCTTTATTTACATTCCAAATTTTATCCCCTTTCCTTATTTCCCCTCTGAAAAACCTCTCCCAGCCCATCCCTCCTCCCCCTGCTCACTAACCCACCCATTCCTGCTTCCCTGTCCTGGCATTTCCCTACACTGGAGCATAGAGCCTTCACAAGACAAAGGGTCTCTCCTCTCACTGATGTCTCACACGGCCATCCTCTTCTACATATGTGGCTGGAGGCTTGAGTTCCTCTTTGGTTGGTGGTTTAGTCCCTGGAAGCTATGCGTGGGAGGGTGGGGGAGTATGTGGCTGGTTGATAATTGTTGTTCTTCCTATGGGTTTGCAAACTCCTTCAGCTCCTTCAGTCCCTTCTCTAACTCGTCCATTGGGGACACTGGGCTCACTCCAATGGTTGGCTGTATCTGCCTCTGTATATGCTCTGGCAGAGCCTCTTAAGAGACAGTTATATCAGGATCCAGCCAGAAAGCACTTGTTGGCATCTACAATAGTGTCTGGGTTTGGGAACTGAATACAGGATGGATCCCCAGGTAGGATAGTCACTGGATGGCACTTTCCTTCAGTTTCTGCCCCAAACTTTGACTCTGTATCTCCTCCCATTGGTATTTTGATCCCTTTCTAAGGACAGAAGTATCCACACTGTAGTCTTCCTTCTTCTTGAGTTTCATGTGGTCTGTGAATTGTATCTTGGGTATTCTGAACCTTAAGGCTAATATCTACTTGTCAGTGAGTTCATACCATGTGTGTTCTTTTGTGATTGGGTTACCTCACTCAGGACGATGTTTTCTAGTTCCATCCATTTGTCTAATGTCTTCATGAATTCACTGTTTTAAATAGATAAGTATACTCCATTGTGTAAATGTACCACATTTTCTGTATCCATTTCTCTGTTGAAGGATATCTGGGTTCTTTCCAGCTTCTGGCTATTATAAAAAAATAAAAAATTTTAAAAAGCTGCTATGAACATAGTGGAGCATGTGTTCTTATTACATATTGGAGCATCTTCTGGGTATATGCCCAAGAGTGGTATTGCTGGGTCCTCAGGTAGTACTATGTCCAATTTTATGAGGAACCACAAATGATTTCCAGAGTGATTGTACCAGCTTGCAATCCCACCAACAATGGAGGAGTGTTCCTCTTTCCCCACATCCTCCTCAGCATCTCCTGTCACCTGAGTTTTTTTTTTTTTGTTTTCTTTTTTCTTTTTGTTTTTTGTTTTTGTTTTGTTTTGTTTTGTTTTGTTTTGTTTTGTTTTGTTTTTGAGACAGGGTCTCTCTGTGTAGCCCTGGCTGTCCTGGAACTCACTTTGTAGACCAGGCTGGCCTAAAACTCAGAAATCTGCCTGCCTCTGCCTCCCAAGTGCTGGGATTAAAGGCGTGTGCCACCACCACCCAGCCCCTGAGTTTTTGATCTTAGCCATTCTGACTGGTGTGAGGTGGAATCTCAGGGTTGTTTTGCCTTGTATTTCTCTGATGATTAAAGATGTTGAACATTTCTTTAGATGCTTCTCAGTCATTTGGTATTCCTCAGTTGAGAATTTTTTGTTTAGCTCTGTACCCCATTATTTAATTGGGTTATTTTGTTCTCTGGAGTCTAATTTCTTGAGTTCTTTGTATATATTGGATATTAGTCCTCTATCTGATGTAGGGTTGGTAAATATTTTTTCACAATATGTTGGTTCCTGTTTTGACCTATTGACATTGTCCTTTGTCTTACAGAAGCTTTGCAGTTTTTGAGGTTCCACTTGCTGATTCTTGACCTTACAGCACAAGCCATTTCTGTTTTGTTCAAGAATTTTACCCCTATGCCCATATCTTCGAGGTTCTTCCCCACTTTCTCCTCTATATGTTTCAGTATCTCTCGTTTTATGTGAAATTCCTTGATCTACTTATACTTGAGCTTTCTACAAGGAGATAAGAATGGATCAATTCTCTTTCTTCTACATGATAACCACCAGTTGAGCCAGCACCATTTGTTTAAAATGCTGTCATATTTTCCACTGGATGGTTTTAGCTCCTTTGTCAAAGATCAAGTGACCATAGGTGTGTAGGTTCATTTTAGGGTCTTCAATTCTATTCCATTGATATACATGCCTGTCACTATAGATCACCAATACCATGCAGTTTTTATCACAATTGCTCTGTAGTATAACTTGAGGTCAGCTATGATGGTTACCCCAGAAGTTCTTTTATTGTTGAAAACAGTTTTTGCTATCCTAGGTTTTTTGTTATTCAAGATGAATTTGCAAATTGTCCTTTCTAACTCCGTGAAGAATTAATTGAGTTGGATTTTGATGAAGATTGCATTGAATCTGTAGATTGCTTTGGGCAAGATCGCCACTTTTACTATGTTAATCCTGCCAATCCATGAGCATGGAAGACCTGCCCATCTTCTGAGATCTTTGATTTCTTTCTTCAGACACTTGAAGTTCTTGTCATACAGATCTTTCATTTGCTTAGTTAGAGTCACACCAAAATATTTTATATTATTTGTGACTATTGTGAAGGGAGTTCTTTCCCTACTTTTTTTCTCATCCTGTTTATCCTTTGAGTAGAGAAATGCCATTGATTTGTTTGAGTTAATTTTATATCCAGCTACTTCACTGTAGCTGTTTTTCAGGTTTAGGAGTTCTCTGGTGGAATTTTTCAGGACCCTTAAGTATACTATTATATCATCTGCAAATAGTGATATTTTGACTTCTTCTTTTCTAATTTGTATCCCTTTGACCTCTTTTTGTTGTGTAATTGCTCTGGCTAGGACTTTGAGTAATATATTTAACAGGGAGGGAAAGTGGGCAGCCTTGTCTAGTCCCTGATTTTCGTGGGATTACTTCAAGTTTCTCTCCATTTAGTTTCATGTTGGCTACAGGTTTGCTGTATATTGATTTTACTATGTTTAGGTATGGGCCTTGAATTCCTGATCTTTCCAAGACTTTTATGATGAAGTGGTTTTGGATTTTGTCAAAAGCTTTCTCAGCATCTAATAAAATGATCATGAGTTTTGTTTTTTTTTTCCCCTTTGAGTTTGTTTATATAGTGGATCATGTTGATGGATTTCCATATATTGTACCATCCCTGCATTCCTGGGATGAAGCCTACTTGATCAAGACAGATGATCTTTTTGATATGTTCTTGGATTCGGTTGGTGAGAATTTTATTGAGGTTTTTTGCATCGATATTCATAAGGGAAATTTGTCTGAAGTTCTCTTTTTTTGTTGTGTCTATGTGTGGTTTAGGTATCAGAGTAATTGTGGCTTCATAGAAAGAATTGGGTAGAGTGCCTTTTGTTTCTATTTTGTGAAATAGTTTGAGGAGAATTGGAATTAGGTCTTCTTTGATGGTCTGATAGAACTCAGCACTAAACCCATTTAGTCCTGGGCTTTTTTTTGGGGGGGGGGGTTGGGAGACTATTAATGACTGCTTCTATTTCTTTCAGAGATATGGGGCTATTTAGATCATTAATCTGATCTTGATTTAACTTTGATACCTGGTGTCTGCCTAGAAAATTGTCCATTTCATCCAGGTTTTCCAGTTTTGTTGAGTATAGCCTTTTGTAGTAGGATCTGATGATGCTTTGGATTTCCTCAGGTTTTGTTGTTATGTCTCCCGTTTCATTTCTGATTTTGTTAATTAGGATACTGTCCCTGTGCCCTCTTGTTAGTCTTGCTAAGGGTTTATCTATCTTTATTTTCTGAAGAAACCAGCTCCTGTTGCTTCACTTCTTATGCTTGCCTCCTTCCATCTGATTATCTCAAGTGTTTGCTGCTCTCATTATATCTGATTGGAGTCTGTCCTTCCTATAATCTCGGTTAATTCAGGACTCCTCAGAGTCCAGGTTTCTCTGTGATCCTGTGATTCTGGGCTCCTGTGAACCTGAGATTCTAGGTGTGTCAGAGTTCTTGGCAGTCAAGATTCCTCTGAGACCCTGAGAGCCTGGTGTGATCTAGCTCCAGTTATTCTGGTATCTTGGAATCCTAAGATACTGGGTGTGTTACAGCATCTGGAAGTGGCGTCTCCTCTGGGGACCATGGGGCTATCCTGTGTGTTTGAAACCAATGCATACAAGCACCGATCAGGAGGAACCGGAGCAGCTGGTCAGGCAGGCCTCCTGTGTCCTTGCTCCTGCTGTCACAGGCCTGTCACAATTGGTTTGGAATCAATGTTGTGTTCCACTCACCAGTGATCCTAAGATCACTTGGAGAGTCTTGTGGGGATCATAGGACAGTCTGCTGAGTTCTAGCCCAAGGTGATGTGAAGCTGGTACTGACCAGAAGAGCAATGTTGAGACTTCAAACACAGTTCAAGAGAAGAAATCATTGCAAAGCCAAGAAATAATTATTTTAGTTTTTGTAGTCAAATCTAAGTACTGAAGTGTTGGAAAATTCACCATTTGTTCATTCATTCAATGACTATGTACCCACTACCTATAGCATGCTAGGTTCTATGTTAGTTTTGGGGAACCAGTGATGGGCAAAATTGGCGTGGTCCTTACTCTCATCACGGATTCTACTGCATCAGAGGAAGCAGACTTTCCTGTTCCTCATGAGGAGATGATGGAGCACTGTGCAAAGAGAATGTGATTTTTCTTTTGCTTTCTCTATGATACAGGTTCTATCCCAAGGTACATGCAAATGTTCTGGGGATGATAGATATTTTGGAAACATTCCTGATGATTCCTCAAGACTCACATGAAACATACTTCACCCAGTCTACTAGGAAGTGCTAATCAGAGAACTTGTGGCCAACCGTAGAGAGGTTGGTTATACTGTACTGTCTCGGTCTGTTACTGAGGTCTGTGGATTACAAAGGTACACGCTATAACACTGGACTATAATGGCCCAGCAACTAGTTTTTAAAATCAGCTGTAGATGGCAATACTTTACGGCAACTCTCCTTTGAAGGCACCACCGGAGAATAAAAGTTATCACTTACACTAGGCCTACTCTAAGACTTTAAAAGTCCACTAAGCATTTGAGCTCATAAAGACCCACTCCCCTTCATTATGCTTCTGAGCCTAATATTGGGCCCTCTGGAGAAGTTTCTTACCTGAGAATTTCCTGGGTTTAAGGACAAGTGTATTAGTTGGCTCAAGGTCCTGAAATGAAATTCCATAGGTACTATTTAACAACAGTCATCTATTTCCCTTAGCTCTCCAGGCTGATGGATTCATGATCCAGATGATGGCCACAAGTTTATTTCCTGGGTAAGGCTCCTTCCTGACTTGCAATGAACTATTTCTTTAAGATACTGAATTCTCCAAACTGTGATATTATAACATACACTTTGAGGAGTTTTGCTCTCACGGCCTGGTTCAAGAGTTGCGTGCCCTTGTTCTTTCTTAAATGCCTAGAGATTAAAGTATTTGACTCCTTCCTCTTAGTCCCTGTATCAACTAAAGAAAGGTGAAAAATTCTTTTGTTATTATGTTAGAGCTTTAAGCCACAGGAAGCAAACCTCTCCCTCTGGCCTCCTTTCACCCTTCCCAAAGATGGACCACAGAAAGTATTCTTTCCCTTGCCTAAAGCATGCCATAAAAACTACAAATTTTCTCTATATCCCCTTGGTTTTCTGTATTAGAGCTGGCTATAAAGAAATTATCATACGATGCACCCCACATACCCATGTCACCCCACTCTTACCTGCAAGAGGGGCGCTGCTCCATGTTCCAGGCTTAGGAATGCTGAACAGAAAGGTCAATAAAAATCTTCTGTTTCTTCCTTTGGTCTACAAGCATTAGATCACAGTGTTTAGTTCAATCACATTTCTGCACAGTTTTCAGAGTTCTGAGAGTTTCAATGTAATGGAATACATGAAGGCTCTACAGAGTTCTGTCTATACACAGGGTATGGAAACTCTGCTCCCTTTTCTTCATGCCTTGCACATACATTTCCTTATGTATCCTTTGTCAGATTCCTCATAACAAATCTGTAGATGTGTTTCCTTGAGTTCTTTGAGCTTCTCAAACAAACCAACCTTAGGAAGAGACAGCGGAAACCCCTGTCCAAAGATATTGGTCATATGCACAACTCACAAATCAGGAATAGCAATTGGAATCTAAACTTGGGGCCAGTCTTGGGGAGTAATTCCTCAGTCTATGGGCTCTTCCACTATTTCATAGTATATCTTGCAAAATTTAAATTGAACTAGAGCACACATACCTGGCATCTGCTCCACACTCATTACTATGCTACTGGTAGAAAAAAAAATCATTGAATCTTACGGGTCACAGAATTTGCTTTCCTTCTCAACCCTCATAGGTTGTGTGCATGTCACTTTGGAGATGGGATTATCAGGGGATGTCACTTAGCCTTTTTAACTTTAAAGCAAAGAAGTTCTTAAAGGGCTAGCTTTAATGGTAACAAGCAAGCTAGTTGTTAGCCTACCTCCTTGAGTAGGCATTTGAATGGGTATGGAGAGAAAAGATCAATTTTAAGATTCCCTTTGACTTACTCTAAATAACTTGCATATGCTTCAGAATTACTCAGTAATTTTCCAACCAAAAAATTGAATAACCATTCCCACAAAATTGATGTTCAATGTTAGTTCTGTTTGTCTAGAGAATAGCAAAATTCTGAAGTAAAATCCAAGATCTCAGCCAAATCTGTAGACAACATGCCCATGCTCAGGCGCCACTGAGCTGCTCGGCAGGACAGGGGAAAGTGGCTACAGGAGGAAGTGAGTGAGTACACTGTGGCCAAGCTGAGGAAAGAGAAGAGAAGAGAAGCCCAGCCCTGGCTAGAGGTAAACAGATAAACCAATCTCTCATAGTCTCCCTTAGACATTAGCAAGAAGCAAAATGTGAAAACATGTAATTTATTCATATGTGGATATGGGGAATAACATCTGAAGTACAGCAGGAAGCTCAGCAACTGGGTTATTATTATTTAGTGTCCTAATAAGAGTTAAAGGAACTGCAGGCTGGAAGTGTAGAGATTTGCTGTTTAGGATAGCATAGCAGTAATGACTCAGCATGCAAGTACACACACTCCAAAAAAATGACTAACAACGTAGAGGTAATGGCTATACTAATTAGCTTGAATGAGACAATCATTTTACCATGTATGCATGTTTCCAACATGAAGCGACACATCCTAAATATAATTCTATATGTTAAAAATATCTTAGTAAAATTGCAAGATCTCAGTTCCTAACCTAGAATAAAAATGGAAAGTTTAATCATAGTTCCATGGAAGATTTAAAATGTTCATTGAAACTGGAAAAGAGGTGGAGTAATGCAATGATTTTCCAACGATAGCAGGCATCAGCACTTTACGGAGGGTTTATATAAGGAGGGTTGTGTGGGTTCTGCATAGACAGACAGAGTCTAGGATGAGACCCGGGCAATGTTACCTGTGAAGACACTAAAAAAAGAGTCCTCTGGAGGCCAGGAGAGACGTCAGCAGTAATAGGATCAAACAGCAGTCTCAAAAACTAGAAAAAAAAAAGATATCTGATATTTGATGTACCGATCAATGTCACTATCTTTTGAGAGATAAAACAGAAGAGTACATGTTTTTCTACCAAGAAATGGCATGCTTCTTTAACAAATGCCTAACCATGTAGATGAAACTTTATGACTGAAAAGTGGAGGTGAAGAGTCTTAAGGGACATTCTAGAAACAGCCTAAGTTGCTAGAAATAGACTGCTGTGAGAGATAGTGGTGGCTAAAGGTTACTCTTTAAAGATCTCAGTAGGAAGAGAACCAAGCTGTTGAAAACTACAGGAAAGCCAATCTTTGTTGAAAGGTGGCAAAGAACATAGGAAATGACGTTCAGGTGTTTTGTGGATGGTAGCGCTTCCAAGTGATAAGATTAGATATTTAGCTGAGGAGCACTTTTTATCCTTCAAAGGAAAAACTAATGAATAAAAGAATGAATGATCATAAAGGTGATATAGAAACTACCAGGGCTATGACTCAGAGAAATAGTCCAAAGAACAAGGCTGATTCCTTCTTGTTTGGGGATATAGGACCTTCCCAGAAGACAAGAGTAGTTCCCTGTCGAGCCAAAATGAGAGTCAATACACCAAGTAAACAAGTAGACCAGAGTATTTCTGGAAGCTCATTAAAAGCCTTGAGAACTCGTGGAATTCCTCTTGATTTGGGGCTTGGTTAGACCCAGTATTCCTTTCTTCCTTCTAGATAATGTCTGTCCCCTTGCCTGCTCCACACTTGCACTTGAAAATCACTTGTCTGTTGTCACAGGTTCATGCCAAAAAGGGCCCTTTTTCCATGAAATACATCAGACCCCAAGTATCAACTAATTTCTATGACAGCTCGTTAAGACTTTAGATGTTAAATGTAAAGCTTGCTACAAGAGTTGACATGAAGTAGACCATGTGAATAGAATGAACATATTTTGCACATAAGAAAAACATGAATTTTAGAGATCAAACAAGAATATTTATGGTACCCCAAAACTTGTATTATCAGGCCTACCTCATCATATTATATGAGGTATGTGATAGTATATGCAAATGAGACCTTTGAGAAATAATCAGACTATGTGACCATAGACCAATGTCTTTACAAGAAAAGGAACAGAAAGCATGCATCTTCTCTCACCCTGCCTTCCACTTTTGCTCTCATTCCCACTCTGGTTCACCACCACTGCTACCACCATATGAGGAGATATTAAGAAAGTTTCTTGTTTGTTTGTTTGTTTGTTTGTTTTGGGGGGGGGGTTCAAGACAAAGTTTCTCTGTGTAGTCCTGGCTGTCCTGGAACTCACTTTGTTGACCAGGCTGGCCTCGAACTCAGAAATCTGCCTGCCTCTGCCTCCCGAGTGCTGGAATTAAAGGCATGCTCCACAACGCCCAGAAGTAAGAAAGTTTCTTAAAGGGGAAAAAAAGATCAGGCATCTTGATACTGACCCTCTCATTCTTTTGAATTATGAAAAAATAAGTTTCCATTGTTTCAGTCCTGATCTGTGGTGCTTTGTGATGGCAGCCAGAGCGAAGTAACACAAGTAACTGATAAGGACTTACAGAGTCAGACTCCAGGCTAGGAGACAGTTCAGTGGGTAAGAGTTCCTGTTGCAAAAGCCTGAGGCCCTGCGTGCAAATTCCCAGCACCCACAGTGAAAAGTGAAGCCCAGTCCAGGGGCACTGGTGTTACAGGGTGACACCAGGATCACGGAGGCCTGCTGCCTGCTGCCATAGCTCCAGGTTCAGTTAGAGGAACTGGGTCTCAAGGAAATTAGGTGGAGAATATCAGAGCAAGAGTAGCAGCATCTCCTCTGGCTTCCACACATGGGTGTGCATAGCTGCACACACACACAAGTATGTATACATCACACACACAAATACACCACACACATATGATTATAGTACGATACAATATAATGTAGTATAATAATAAAAAAAGAAATGTAATGCCCCATGCCTCACCTCACACCCAATGAATCAGAAACTCTATGACTGGAGCCCCAGCTGCCTAGGTTTTAACAACCCCTCCAGGGGTCGATTAAGTATGCGTCCAAAGATCAAAGCACAGTCTTTATTATTCCATGTTCTCCCCCAGAATAATTGGGTGACTGTTTTTTTAAATAAGAATTTAGCTTTGACCTCCTTAGAACTGAACAAGCTCCTGCTTCCCTGAGCAGCAGGATCACTGCATTCCACATCTATCTCATGAATACAAAATGAGACCACTACTATAATGAGTGTTAAATTGTTGCATCTGGTTAAAAATATCCTGAAGTCACTCAATAGGCTTTATCTGCAAGCACTTCAGATGCATTCTTTGTTTCCATAAAATGTTTATTCTATCATATTTTCATCTCCTTTTAAATTCTCATGAAAAGGTCTTGGAAAAGAGTTGCTAAAAATTACATTTAAGAATGGAGCATCTCTTTGATTTACCAAATTTATATTCATATAGGCATAAAATTCATAAGACGAGAATGACAACAGCTTATTGCTTTGGCCTTTTTTTTTCCCTAGGCTTCATGGGACAGTTTTGTTGTCTCCATAGTAATATTCAAATTGAAAGAAATGAGAAGGAGATTTTTCTATAAAAATAATAACCACAGCTTTCATTCCAGTATCTATAGCCTGGTATATTGCCATATGCATTCCATGAGAAGAGCAGGAACGAGCTAGTCGTCTTACTCTATATGTGTGAACTCTTCCCATACCTCATTTACACTTGGCCACCACAGAAGCTTAAGGTTGGTAGCATTATTCCTTTTTGATCATGTCTTTACAAAGGGCACTCAGAAAGGCAATGTACATACGTGTGTGTGTGTGTGTGTGTGTGTGTGTGTGTGTGTGTGTGTGTGCAGTATGTGGATAGGAACTTAAAGATTTGAGCTGAAGCTCATCTCCAGCAAAGGAACCTTTTACTTTTCTTGAATATTACAATAACTCCCAACACTTGTAGAGACTGCATTGAGTGTGGTCTTGTCTGGAAGAGCATTTGCAGTACTGTGAATACTTAGCTTAGCTTTCTATATTCATTTAAGAACCTCCTAAGGCATGGCGGCTCTCTATCGCAAGTTTGACCAGGTTTTACCACTAGAACTAGTTCTTGGAAAGTATAATTAACAGGGACATTCCATGCACTAGTTTGCTCCCCACTCCCTAACCTTCCTCTATGCTTTCAAGGGTAACTTAGACGATCACCTGCTTTAAGAAGTGTCCCTTGGGGTGCTGGTTAGATGGCTCAGCGGTTAAGAGCACCGACTGCTCTTCCAAAGGTCCTGAGTTCAAATCCCAGCAACCACATGGTGGCTCACAACCATCTGTAATGAAATCTGATGCCTTCTTCTGGAGTATCTGAAGACAGCTACAGTGTACTTACATATAATAAATAAATAAATCTTAAAAAAAAAAAAAAAAAAAAGAAGTGTCCCTTGACCTTCACTGCCTGGTTAGAGTTCATCCCTGCCATGTGTCCTGATTCCTTCTACCATAACAGCTACACTTGTAACTTAAACAGGTGCTGTATCTGGGCTCATACCAGCCCACAGTAGCTAGATATGCTTTCCTGGTGTGATCCATTTCTGCATCTTGAAACCGCCCTCCTGAATTCTGCCCAGGAAGCCACACTTGCACATTTGCCGATAAGCACTTCTCTTGAGAGTGCTCATTGCTGGGGCTGCTTTGCTTGTTCCTGCTGAACTCTTTCCCTGCTGCTGCTGCTGCTGCTGCTGCTGCTGCTGCTGCTGCTGCTGCTGCTGCATACCCATCTTACCACCTGACCGATTCTCAAGCATCGCCACCCAGGGATCCATCCCATAATCAGCCACCAAAACCAGACACTATCGCATATGCCAGCAAGATTTTGCTGTGAAAAAGAAAAATGCCTGGTGTCCCGCTGCCAGCAACCACCCATCAGGATGTCTGACAACAGCACCTTTCTGCTCTCTGCCAAAGCACCAAGCAATGGACAAAGCATGTCAGATCACACTTCTTAAGGTCACCCTTCCACTAACAATGGTGGCACCCCTTATACTGTTAACGAGCATTTCTGCTGCAGATCTTTATTTTATTTTATTTTATTAGCTATTTTCTTTATTTACATTTCAAATGCTATCTCTAAAGTTCCTTATACCCTCTCCCCCCCCCGCCCTGCTCCCCTACTCACCCACCCCCACTTCTTGGCCCTGGCATTCCCCTGAATTGGGACATATAAAGTTTGCAAGACCAAGGGGCCTCTCTTCCCAATGATGGTTGACTAGCCCATCTACTGCTACATATGCAGTTAGAGACACGAGCTCTGGGGGTGCTGGTTAGTTCATATTGTTGTTCCACCTATAGGGTTGCAGACCCCTTCAGCGCCTTCGGTACTTCCTCTTGCTCCTCCATTGGGGGCCCTGTGTTCCATCCAATAGATGACTAGGAGCATCCACTTCTGTATTTGACAGGCACTGGCATAGCCTCCCAAGAGACAACTATATTAGGGTCCCTTCAGCAAAATCTTGCTGGCATATGCAATAGTGTCTGGGTTTGGTGGATGATTATGGGATGGATCCCCGGGTGGGGTAGTCTCTGGATAGTCCATCCTTTCATCTTAGCTCCAAATGTTGTCTCTGTAACTCCTTTCATGGGTATTTTGTTCCCTATTCTAAGGGTGAATGAAGTATCCACATATTAATCATCCTTCTTCTTGATTTTCTTGTGTTTTTCAAATTGTATCTTGGGTATTCTAAGTTTCTGGACTAATATCCACTTTTAAGAGAGTTCATATCTAGTGACTTCTTTTGTGATTGGGTTACCTCACTAAGGATGATATCCTCCAGATAATCCATTTGCCCAAGAATTTCATAAATTCATTGTTTTAATAGCTGAGTAGTACTCCATTGTGTAAATGTACCACATTTTCTGTATCCATTCCTCTGTTGAGGAACATCTGGGTTTTTTTTCCAGCTTCTGGCTATTATAAATAAGGCTGCTATGAACATAGTGGAGCTTGTGTCCTTATTACCAGTTGGAACATCTTCTGGGTATATGCCCAGGAGAGGTATTGCTGGATCTTCCAGTAGTACTATGTCCAATTTTCTGAGGAACCACCAGACTGACTTCCAGAATGGTTGTACAAGCTTGCAATCCCACCAGCAATGGAGGAGTGTTCCTCTTTCTCCACATTCCCACCAGCATCTGCTGTCACCTGAATTTTTTTATCTTAGACAGCTGCAGAGCTTTAAAAGGTCAGTCAGAGAAACTCTAGACAGAATTTTTCCAAATGATCTGTTCTTATATGAAAGAATTGCCATCTATCTACATTAGAAGAGTAAGCAATGAACATAAACCCAGCATTTTCTCTCAAAGACACCTTTTTATCTTTATAAAATAATCGCACAGCTAATGGACTGGCTCAGTGGGTAAAAATGCTTGATGCTAAGCAGGCTAACCTGAGTTACAATCCTGAGACCCACAGGATTGGAGAAGAGAATTGATTCCCTCCACATGCATACTTTGGCATGTGCATGCTTACCCACTCTATACAAACACAATAGGTAGGTAGGTAGGTAGGTAGGTAGACAGACAGACAGATGGATATAGAAAGATAGATAGATGCGGTAGACAGATGAGCTAGAAAGATGATGCATAGATAAATAATGTAACTTTTTAAAAATCTGTGGAAAATATGGGAAGAATGACTGAGACATGTTTTCTGTATGATCGAGTGACCTTTGTTCACCTTGTATTCCTGTTTCAGCCCTTGCACAGCTCGCTGCCTCCTTCCCCTTAAGGACAACATAGCCCTCAGAATGATCTACGAACATCAGCCAGCCATCTGGCCCTTCTTTAAGACTCATGCTTTGTGTCTTTCCCTCCCACTCAGAGATGTAATAAATTGTGTTTCGCTTTCCTCCTGTCTCTCATGAGCTCAGTTATAAACGTAAGCCTCACTTCATTGGAACTCCAGAGGGAAAAAGCAAAGATTGAAAACTTCTCTCTGGCAGAGGTCATAGGTCTAGGTCGAGCCTGTCTTGACTCCATCCCTTAGGAGAGTTCTTCTGTGAGTTCTCTGTTCCACATGTTGATTGACTCCACCTGGTGCTCTCCTACCAGCATTAAACTGTCTCAGGATGGGCCAGCTCTGACTTACTCACTCGTCTCTCACCCACAATGAGAGACTAGGGTCAAAGCAATCAAGTAGGACTCTGCCATTTGTCTCTATACTAATGATGTTACCACTGTTGAAATTTTTTATGAAAGAGAAAAAAAATATATCTACTCTTCTCTTCCTTTTTTGGTAAAGGAAACTCCACAGGCTCTGGTTACTCGACGTTCCATGTAGGCAAGGTTTCTGGTCTTAGTTTTTGCTATTTGTCATGATCGATTTTCTTGTATCCTAGACCACAGTTGTGAGGAACACAAGAAATGGAGTCAAGAAAGTTAAAGGCTAAATGTAGAGAGGTACTAAGGTACCCAGTGGTTAAACCTACCTAGGGAAGTGAAGTCATACACAGTCTCTGTTATTTCCAGTAACCTTCAAAACTTAAGGCCCTGGAACTAACCATTCACTACAGAGGCTTGTTTCCTGGTAGAGATGCAATCTCTTGAAAAAGAAAGATAAGAACTGGACAACAGTTTCCAAAAGAATCTGCATTTTTAAGAAGAAGGTCTAAATATCCTTTTACCCTTTAGATGTGGTGCTTTGCTTGATGGAAACATTCTATCTTGGTGAGGCAAAATTCTGAACAGAAAATTCTACTGAATAGGCTCAAACTACAGAGCTCATCTGGCTAGGTAATTAGAGATAGTCTAGTTGTCTAGTAGCCTGATTTAATAAAGGAAAGAAGTGGTAGGAAGGCTAGTGCCAGGCTTTTTAGAAAAACAGGTACATCTCTAGTATTGGAAGTGCAGCTGTTGCCATGGTATCCAGCCAGCCAAAGCTCGGATGCTGCAGAGGTGCCACAGAGACCAGAGCTTCAGAGCCGAGGGCAGTCAAAAGATGCAGCCACAAATTATGTATTAAAACAACAGGAAACCACCCTCTCCCGCTGACATGCTGCAGATGATGTCATGATCTGGGGTAGGCTATGGCTAAACTGCATAATTGACCTTCAAAAAGGCATAGCACAGGTCATGTCTGGGGAAACAAGTCCAGCTTATTGAACCCCGAGTGTGTCTTTCTCTGGTTGTCCCCAGAGTGTACACTATAATTCTACTACCACTTCACTGTCCTTTAACTTCCAACACATCTGGACATGGTTTTCAGTTGATAACCTTTGCATCTACTTATTTGACTCCATCACTTAACAGATAAGAAAATCCATGTAGTGAATATTATCTTGCCCATGTCTACATGACTAGCAAATTGAAAGAGCCAGAATCTGAACTCAGTATTATCTGATTCTGAATAAAATCCAGGTTTTCCCAGCAGTTTACATTGTTTGTCCTGCACGAATGAAAACTAAACCAAGTCCAGTGTCAGTTAGAAAAGATTTTTGGTTGTAAGTAATAGCAACAATAAAAACTGAGAATATATTAGACTATGACGAAATTAATCCAGGACCTAAACAGGTGCAAATTGACCAAAACCGGCTTAGGGTCAGGCCTCTCATTGTCTACAATTCTTATCAACTTTCTGAGATCTCAAATGGCTATGAAAAACTAATATTAGATCTATCTGAGAATGCCAAAAGCCAGGTCCATGATCATTTGCACATCCAAGGAGGAAGCTAAAGAGCCACTGGTGGTCTGTTGTCTCCTCAGTTTTTCCATACTCTCAGCCCACACCTCCCATTCTCCACTGATGGCTTTCTATTCTTTTCTTTCCTTTTTAAATATCAATTAATTTCTTAATTTGCTTACTTGGTGGTAGTATGTATCTCTTCACAGTACAAGCTACCCTCAGTCTCATTATCCCCATGCCTCACAGTTACACAGTCTCCTGTAACTGGAAGAAAGGCTGAAGGGGTGACTGACTGCCTGGCACTGCTGAGCCTTGAGAGCAGTTGGAAGCTAGGAGAGGAGAAATAGGAGAACACAGCACAAAGCAATCCCGACTCCCTTGTCCTCACAGCTTCCTAGGGAACCATTACTTTACAGCAGCTCCCTGGTTCCATGCACATCTTTGCCAGCATTACTTTAAAGGCCTCCTACCTGGTGCCTTGTCCATGATCTGTCTCAGTAGTGGAAAGATTTGACAGACTCTCAAATTGTCTAATCCATACCCTGGAGCTCTTTGCATCGCAAGACTGAACTAACCATCCATGCAGTTAATACACAAGCATTTTGCAAACTGCTGTTTAAATCTTCTATTCTTTGTGTAATTGGAAAATGTTCCTAACACATACACACACACACAGAGAGAGAGAGAGAGAGAGAGAGAGAGAGAGAGAGAGTCTGTTATGGTTTGGATGTCCCTCAAAGTCCCATGTGCTAAGGCTTGGTCCTGAACTGTAGTGATATTGGGAATTGGTAAAGTCTTTAGGAGGTGGGACCTAAGGCTAGAGACTTGGCTCATTGGAAAGAGCACTTTCCCAAAGGACCTGAGTTTAATTCTCAACTCTCACATGGTAGCATATAAACATCTGTAACTCCACGTAAAGATTACACCCTCTTCCAATCTCTGTGGGCATGCAAGTGGTACACATACATAAATGCAGACAAAGCATTCATTCACAGAACATAAGAATATAAATCTAATAAATCCTGGCCATGAGATAAATAGCTTTGCTCTGACACATGGTATCAAGCATCATATGCTGTTATGCAACAAAACCAAAACAATGGATCTACTAGCTGTAAGAGGAAACCTCCAAAAGATGACACCACTGATTCCGTTGTCTTTCTTTTCTTCCTTCCCTTAGTCCTGGCATTCTCATTCCAATTAAACACAAACCATCTCATGTGAAGTTTTCACATGAGTGAACTTTTCTCTATTAGTTTTCATTGCTGTGTCAGAATATAACCCTCCAAGTAAAACAGGGAAGGAGGGCTTTACTTAGGCTTCTTATTTGGAGAATAGCACTATAATACTGCAAAGCTGCTTCCTTCCTGGCAACTAAGAAGGACAAAGCCAAACGAAGAGAACGGAGAAGGTACTGGTACCAGATGTACCCCGCAAAGATGAGCAGTCAGTGAACTACTTCCTCCAAACTGGCTTATGTCTGGAATTTTCCATCACTGTCCAATCCTGAATCCAGCTGTGGTGAGATCGGAGTTGTCATGTTCCAATCACTTCTCAGTGGTCAGGTTTGGGGACAAAGTCTACAACACATGAATCTTTTGGAGGTGGCACTTCATTTAAAACTAAAATATAATCTAAATCCCAAACTTAAAACTCTGTTAGAAAGAAGAAATAAACACACACACACACACACACACACACACACACACACACACACCCCTAAAATCAAGGGGGAGATTTTAAGTTACCTACATATTTATGAGATGACTACCTAGGAACTTAAAGATTTGTTTCTTTCTTTTTAATATACTGTTTTGATGTACTCCATTACATTTCAGATGCACTGGAATAGTTTAAAAGCCCACACTCAAGACAACTTCATTTTAAAAGCTGTAGGACTTTGCAATTTATTGTTTTATCCTCTAATAAGTTGGAATAATATACCAGTGAAAAGGCACAACACGGCCCCCTCTGCAGTGCAGACTTAAGAAGGAGCTGCTCACAGCATTCTACATAATGGAGCCCTTGGAGCTGTCCTGACAGCAGCTGCCCTGAGAAACAGCAGATGGCACACCGGTTAGCCTGACTGCTATCTGCCTGAGCCCCGTGCTCACAGTGATAAGACAATCTATTCAGTCTCTCTGGATCACAGCATTGCCTAGAAATCGTCATGCCTACCCACTGCCCCCTAGACGGCACCCTGAGCAGAGCAGTCGTTCTTGACTTTTATTTTTAACTGTCCAAAGGAATGGGAACTTTGGTGCTCAAATCTCCCCCAACCCCCAACCCTCGGTAGTGAAGAATAACAGGATATAACAGGAATGAGGATCTAGAGAGGGAAAAACTGCCCATTATTGTTAAACTCAGGGGCTAGAAAAAGTATGTATGTTCTAGGTTGCAGAGAAAAATGCAGCTTATTTTTTATTGTTAGGGGGAAGAAAAGGCATTTGGGGTATACCTGAGTAGAGTGTGGTAGCACAGAGGCAAACATATATTGTGTATTCACTGCACTAAGCTCTAAGCCTGTGGAATTGAGAGGGAGACAGACATGACCCTTGCCCTCAGGAAGCTTACAATACCAAGAATGAAGTGTATGTTAAACAAATAGTGCACAAATCAGTGTATGGTTTAAAGTGTGATAAGCATCACAAAGGAAAAATGCAGAGTCACAAAGGAGTGGGGAGAGAGAGCATCCCTAGACTGAGGATTCTGACTGTGTCTGCAGTGAAATAATGCTAAGGCCCTTGAGGGATGAGTAGCCAACCCATCTGAACAAAGACAGGTACTCCAGGCAGAGGAATGCACATCTGGAGGAACTGAGTGCTAGAGAATTCTGTTTGCTTCTGAACAGAGAAGACCAGCCCAATGGGAGCAGTTCCCTCTTCCAAGACAACTCTACTCATGTCAAGCAGATGAAGAAAAGGTGGGGGAAGGAGGCAGCACCCTTGACCCTCTAGACTTCCTCACTTAACTCTGCACCCTCTACCACACAGCTTCTTGCCAACCTCCACTTCCATTGCTGCCCATTTTTCTGGACCCTAATCCAAAAGGCATGGCTGCCTGGCTCTCATCCTCCTTTTCACCTTTGTCCTTCAGCAGCTGCAGGGGGTTGGGGGTGGGGTTAGCTTGCCTGCCCTGATGTCTTTCTTTCAAATTCTAATGAAACCATCCTTGAGCTTCCTTCTGAGTCCATGGGTAAACTCTTATTAATAGGACTAAGAACCCAAAAGAGAAACCCAGTGTCTTAGTTCAGATGACTACGTCTGAGATGATACACCATGACCAATAGCGACTTGGGGAGGAAAACATTTATTTCACTCATAGTTCCATGTAGCAGTTCATCATCAAAAGCAGTAAGGGCAGAAACTCACACAGGGCAGGAACCTGGAGGCAGGAGATGATTCAGAGGTTATGGAGGGGTGCTACTTACTGGCTTGTTCTTTGTGGCTTGTTCAGCCTGCTTTCTTATAGAATATAGAACCACCAGCAAAGGGATGGCACCACCTGCAATGGGCTATGCCCTCCCCTATCAGTTACTAAGTAATTAAGAAAATGTCTTAGAGAGTCATTTCTTAATGATGTCTAATCTTATAGAGTCATTTTCTCCAATGAGATTCCTTCCTCTCTGATAACTCTAGCTTGTGTCAAAACGATATAAAACTAAGCCAGTACACACAGTTTCTCCAGAAACACTATGATCAAGAATTACTACCAGAGAGCTCTGCTGAGATTCAAAGCACAATGACAATCTATTACACTTTGACATACTAAGAAGTAGGGAACTGGACACTTTAAAAATTGCCTTAGAATCATGTTTCTCTAACCTCCCTAGGTCCTCCAAGCACAAGGGGTTTGGAACATTCACTTCCCTTATCCGATTGAAGAAGAATATTCCAAAGAAGATTCATGTGTTATAGACTCTTTTCTTAAAATCCTGTTAACCAAGGATAATGCAAAGAAAATAAAACCAGAAGCTTTCTATCTGTTTATAATGATAAAATTTATGCTCTTGAGGATGTTACCAACACACATTGTCTTAGCTACTTTTCTATTGCTGTGACAAAACACCATGGCCATGGCACCTAATGAAAGAAAACATTAAATTGGGGTTCAAGGATGAAGAGGGTTAGTCTATGACCATAAAGAGGGGAGTGTGGCAGGAGGCAAGCAGGCATGACATGAGAGGTAATCACATCCGAAAACAGCCACAAGTCACAGAAATAGATAGAGATAGAGATAGAGATAGAGAGAGAGAGACAGAGACAGAGACAGAGACAGACAAAAAGAGAGACACAGAGAGACAGAGAAACAGGGAGAATGAGATAAGGGGAATAGTTTGGGCTTTGAAATTTCACCTCCAATTACACATCTCTTCCAAAAAGGCAACACCTCTTAATCCTTCCCAAACAGTTCTACCAATCAGGGACCATATATTCAAACTATAGGGGCCATTATCTTTCAAGCCACTACATATCTTATCTGAAAAATAAGACAAATTCTGAGTAATACCTAGTCACACATGCCTTAATTCCAGCCCAAGGAAGATTGAGACTGGAGAATCTTAGGATCAAGGAAAACCTGAACAGCAAAATCCTATCTCGATAAAGTTAAAAACAAGAAGACAATTTCTGTTCTTATTAGAGTCCTGTTCTCCTTTCTGTATCTTATTACCATATTGTTCAAAGCCCAGAACTTTGTCCCCAGCTACTATCTATTCTTTGAGACCATTCACTGCCTCTAAAGGTGCCTACAGTTCTTCCTATGATGTTTTGCTCTGTCTTATATAGAAGGTAGGACAGAGAAACAGCAAAAAATTGGCAGTGCCCTAACCAGGATATGTTGGTAACATGTGTGGACAGCTTTGTGCCTTTCTTCAAAGTCATAATTTATTAAGTTCATAAACTGTGAATGATTATAATAGCTTTAGTCATCAAATGGACATAATCTAGAATCACCTTGGAAGGAACTATCCAAATAAGGGATTATTTAAATAAGGTTGACCTGTAGGCATGTCTGTAGGAGATTCTCTTGAATTTACTGCTTGCCATGGAAAGACCCACCCATTTTAGGCACCATTTTCTATGCAGGGGATCCTGAACTTTATAAGAATGGAAACTGTGAGCTGAATGTAAGCATGCGTCCATCCATTCACTCTTCTCCGACTCTTAGCTGTGAATGCAATATGACCAGTAAGTTCAAGTTCTTGTTGCCTTGACTTTTCCATACAGAGATAATGGACTATGCTTAAACTTTGAAGTAAAACAATCTCTTTTTCCTTTAAGTTGCCTTTCTCAGGATTTTGTCACAGCAATAAGAGAGGAAACTAAGTTACAAATGAAGACAGTTCCACTGGCTATTATTCACCAAGTACCCTTGACTTCACTCGGTACTCATAACTGTTGGCAACAAGGTTTTTTAATTTCATCGTAATTTAATGCTATGTCAATAACTCTTAAATCAGATGTTATGATTCAAACTGTTCTAGGTGTCAATCAGATTACATCAGGCACTTGTTAACATTTCCAGGATTTTATGACCTGGGACAAAAATTACACCAAGGGCACAAGAAGTACTAGACATAGAGGCAGAAAAGGAAAAAGCACTCCGAAGAAGAAGAGCAAACTTATAGGCTGGGAAATGGCATTCAAATGCTCTTAGGCAGGCATACCTCAACCCTATATAAGTCATTTAGACAGTATTCATCTTCTTCCGTATTTTTATATCATGGACATTTTTCTCACCTGCTCTGTTCTATGTAGCCCAGGCTGGGAAGGGACTTCAATCGTTTATTATTAATTTGCTCTTTCCATGCATTAATACTTAAAATTTATTTATTACATCTTATTTATGTGGGGAGGGAGTATGCATGATTCAGCACTAGGAGTGAAATAGAAAAATACAGATGCCAAAAAGCACCATATCAGTAGTTGTAATGGTTTATTGGTTGTTTATATAACACCCACATCCTCTGCAAGATCTCACAGGTCCTATCACATACATGTTCTGTTACATGTAGCCCTTGCTTGATTGGTGGGAAACTGGTCTTTCTGTCTACCAGCTTATTTCATGGGTTAATCTTCATGGTGCCCATGCCACCTTCTGCCACATTAGCACAGTGAAATCTCTAAGGTGGGAATCATTCTATACCTCAAGGGTAGGACATTTTGGGTTGTGTGCAATGTGGAACTGGGTATGCTGGAAATTTCCTCCCTTCCCTGAAAAAAGATCATGAATACTCAAAACATCAAAACTTTCCCCAGAAAAATATATGAACATTCAAAATCTTCCTCTTAAGATGCAATAGGAATGTCTGTTCTAAGCTGTTCTCCCTGTTCAGTGGCCAGCTGTCCTTTTGGTAATAAACTTTCACCTTGTACTGGCTTATATGTGATTTACATCGGCTATAAGACAAAGAATCCACATAGCCAGTCACAAGGGCATGTGCTTCAGTGATCTCGCCCTTCTTTGAATTTTGTATTCTGTGTGGTTCCCTTGTCCATGAATGCAGTAATGAATACAGTAATAAATTTGTACGCCCTTTTTTCTAAGACATCTACTGTCAGTAAGATTTCAACAGATAACCAAGCCTTCAGAGGGAAATGTGACTCTCCTTCAGTTAGGATTGGAAACAATACATAGAGGCTTTTAAAGA
>LR753346.1:1547343-1682343 GCA_902729485.2 Mus minutoides | reverse complement strand
CCACTTTTTATCAAGCTTCACTCTCTGTGTTACAAAACATGGGCAAAAAATACAAGTCCTTTCTGAGAACATTACCCAATGGCATCTGGTTCAAATGATATGGGCACCTTTGAAAATCACAGAGCTTTCTTAGAGAATTAGCACCCCAGCACCTTGATGTCCATAAAAGCTGCACTGAGCCAGTGGCTTTTATGTTCTTGTCATTCAAATTCAAACAATGACACAGTTTAGAGAGCGAGTTTTAGAAAGAGAACTATTATAGATTCATAGGCGGCAGTCCAAGATGGAAAAAAAGAAAGAGCTATGATGTTTGACTTAGTCATGGAGGTCACCCACATGGCAGCTATGCAGCTGCATGGAAAAGCAAAGTAACTGCAGAGAAAGAGGAAGGGAAGCTCAGAGTTCTACAAAAGCTAGACTCAAGCTCGGGCAGCACCTGAAACTAAGAAGAAAGAAAAATGATGTACTTATATTCTTCTGCATGGGGACTCATAAAGGCTGGCCAACTTAGCGGGAGCTCATGGTGGCTCCTAAGGACTACTTAGAGGGTGAGAATTTGGAGGATAAGTAAGTTATCTCATTAAAATGCTAAGCATGACTTAAAGGGAATGTGTCTGCCTGGCACAGCCCCACCTTCCTGAGGCCTTAGCCAGTTCATTAACCTGACCAATCAGAATGTTAGGTCTCCCAGTCATTAATGTGAGGTCTCCACCCAGACCAGACACTTTATTCTCTTAAGCAGAAAGAAAATGTTTGCCCTTAAGTGGTATTTACTGCTACTGTGGCAATCCTCTCTCTGAGAAGGCAACCCTAAAGTCACTTAGGAGGTGGGCTAAAATGGAGAATAAATACAACACATTTTACCCTGACAATCCGGTGCCAAACCTGTTCAATAGGAGGGATTAATGTCTAGACTGCATGTTTTAACATCTGCTCTCATGTAAAACTTCCAGGCAGGCGTGTTAATTTAGATCCTTTGGAAAGGGATAAGAGGCCAGAGTATCTTTTGAGCATTCCTGACCAGAGTTTTTGGGTTTGTTTTGGGTTTTGGTTTTTGGTCTTTGGGTTTTTTTTTGGGGGGGGGGTTGGGGAGGAAGGATAGGATAGCAGATGAAGAAAAGCAGCAGATACATACCAAAACATCATCAAACTGATATTTAAACACCCAGGAAAACTTACCTTAGGAAGCCCCGTTAAAGCTACAATGCTGGAGTTATTGACTAAGGATTTTTAGACAGAGTCCTCTCTATGGATATGCTTTCCAAAAGGTTTTACATCATTATTGGCTTGGGATTTATTAATTAATTTATTTATTTGCATATCATATGCAAGGGTATTTTGCCTGCATGTATGTCTAAGTACCAAATGTGTACCTGGTCCCACAGAATCCAGAAGAAGGCAAAGATCCCTTAGAACTGGAATTTCAGGTAGTGTAGTACTGTGAATCAAACTCAGGTCCTCTGGAAGATCGATACATGCTCTTTACCTACTAAGCCATCTCCCCAGAATCGTCTCCCCTATGCAGTTCCTTTAAGCTACCACAAGGTTCTGTTACATTTGTCCACCTCTCTGAATCAAGACTCAGAACAGCTTAACTTCCTTTGTCTTTTGTCTTCTATCTGGATGCTGGTTAGAGCAAGACTTTCCCTGGTACTTTGAGCTTTTCCACAGGTTCTCTAAAGCTTCATTCCCTGCCATGTGCTTATTATCCATCATGTGGCTCTCCACAATGCCTAACTTAAATACCATGGCTCTCTCCTTCTTTAGCTTTCACCTATTCTACAATAAACTCCCTAAAACACACCCTCCCTGATCTGTGACATTTCATCCTATGAATTTATAATCAAGAACCCAAAAGTCACTGGGGGTGAGTTGGGAGGGTCTTTGGCGGCCATCAAGTTTCAAGACCCTAGCTTGACAAAAAAGACACTATTCTCAAGGATACCCCAAGATTGCAGTATCACTGTTCTGGAAAATTTGAAGAAATGTGAATACATAGACCAGCATTCTATACTGCTTTGTCTTTGTCTTATTTTCTATCTTCCCACCTTCCTCATTGACATGCAAGAGGCACCAGCACTCTATCTCCTGTTTCTCTTTCTTCTTTGCATCTCCCTTTTACTTGGGACCTTGATACATTCATTTAAAACTAGATAGGCAGGTTTCTGCAGAAAACCTGAACTCAGGTTGCTGAGTGCTAGGAAGGCATTCATGGCAGAAGCAGCATTGAGGGCCACGCAGAAGGAACTACAAATGCCTTTAGAACTCACGGAATATGGCCCACAAGTTAGCGCAACCACAATCGGTGTGTCTAGGAGAGGCAAGACCCAGTGTCCTGAGGTCTTCACGCTGTTGTGGAGTTTTGTTCTGCCTGCTGCCCTCACATCCCTCTTAATCTAAGAATTGTATGAAAATCTAAGGGGGCTTCTAGCCCCTCACTGGGCAGTATCACTGGCATTCACAATAATAACACTTAATCTTTCTCGAGCATTGCTGCTGGAGCAGGTTAATGATTCGATCAGCATCCTAGGAAAGAACTTAGAAGTGTAGATTGCCAGCTATGACCGCAACCCCTAAAAAGCATTTGGAAAAATAAACTGTTAGGGAAGTTAGGATAAGATGTTTTTGCTAATGGCTCTGATGTAGAAAATCTTAGGGATCAATCTGACATTCAGAAAAACACACTCTTAAGAGATGAGCTAAGGGTTTTTTAAGGTCAGGGAACAAGAACAATGGCAGCACTGAAGACTGGACTCTATCATTATTATTATAATTATTATTTTTATTATTTATTACTTCTATTTTTTTCTGTCCAGTCATTGCCCCCCCTTATGATCTGCCCTTTCACAATTCCTCATCCCATCCTCCTCCCCCATCTCCAAGAGGATGCCCCCCCCTCCACTAGACCTCTCCACTCCCAAGGGTCTCTAGTCTCTTGAAGGATAGGTGCAACTTCTCCCACTGAGGGCAGACCAGTCAGCCCTCTGCTGACTTTTGCTGAAGTTGGGCTGGCGATCAAGGTAAGGGATTTCTTATACCCATTCTTGCCCTCAGATTCATGATATCATTTAATAAAAATTGCTGATGAGTAGATAAGCATTCTGAAAATTTAAAGTAAAAATGACTTTTTATATGAAAGTTTACATTTGTGATTCTTTTAAGATTTTTATAATGCTCTATGAACCATGTATGTATGTATGTTTGTAGGTATGTATGTGTGAGGTTATGGGAGTCAGCTCATTAGAGTTTGCTCCATCCACCAAATGTGTTTATGTATGTATGTGTGTATGTGTACAATGGTTGGAGCCTGCTTATTGAAGCTTTGCTCATCCATTCAATATATGAATGTGTGTATGTATGTATGTATGTATGTAAAATAGTCAGAACATGCTTGTTGGAGCTTTGCTCCATCTATCCAACATATCTGTCTGACTGTACATGTGTATGTAAAGTTTTTGGAATCTGCTTGGCTTCATTCACTCAGTGTGTGTGTCTGTGTGTGTGTGTGTGTGTGTGTGTGTGTGTGTGTGTGTGTGTGTTTTCCCCTGTATCTTTTCTCCAATCACTGGCCACCATACGCAGCACCTATTGGTTGCTCTATGAACCAACCCCTGTCTCTCCATAGGCTACTATTATCACTCCACACTCACTGCCTTCCTCAGACTAACCCTGTGGTGTCAAAGCTGGCTTTTTACAGAGCAGCTCACTTGGACAAGAGAAAAAAAAAAAAACTAAATCTCACAAGGTTTCAAAAGTCTGTCATTTCTAGTTAGCTTGGCCTTCTATAAGTTCAGGTTATTATGTACCCAGGTTTTTCTCTTTGAGAATAATGACCAGATGTGGGATATACAATGCTCCTCTTTCTTTGTTGTTTTCTATGCCTGTCACTGCTGGCCATGCAAGGAGAGATAAACATTGGTAAGTTTAACTCTCCATTGTCTTTTCCTGGTCATAGGATAGCCTGTTCTTTCCCTCCCACCCATTCCTCAGAGAGCTGGGAACTGGGAGATCTCAGGTTACCAGGAATTTGCTTTTCTACATTGGTAAAACTAGCACACAAAGCTACTGAATCTTTAACTATTTTTTTATAAGTTGACATCCCACCAGCAGAGGTTCTTAGATCTGTCTGATGTCAGCCCACATTGTGATCAGGTGAGACAATGATACAATGGCTGTTTCCATCCTTCTCCCATGTTCTCCCTGTGTTTCCAAAGTCACAGTGCCAGAAGTGGACGTTAGGCACACCTGTGCAAATTTCCCATTTCTTTCAAATCAAATAATTCTTTTCCCCAGAAGACTTTTTACTTAGACATTGTGAACAAAAACTTTTGGGGAAAAATAAAAGTTGTGTCTGCAGAGAATAATTAACAGACTAGAATTTGATACTGTGGAGAGGTTAGAATGTTGCCAGTTCAGAGGCTAGTTACTGTATCCTGTGCTAGTTCTAGCCATCCAGACTAGCCTCCTTGCCTATCTCTATACTCATGCTGTCCTAAGTTAGACTGGAGAATACAAGAGTGGCCTCTAAAGGGAATATGACAGTATATTGTTAGCCTACAACTCCATCTCTTTGTAAGAGGGCATGTAATCGTTAAGTTTTTCAGCTTCTCTATTTTTACATACAGGCACACACTAAATAGTTGTGGATACAAGATTTCAACAATCACCTCAAGTGTGGACAGAGAGGATCTTAGGTGAACACGGGTAAAGACTGTCAGCTTGAGCTTCTTTGATCTTGAATTGTTGACTGCCACACACCTATAAAATTATAAAGTTTGAAGATATCACAGAGTGATCCTTCAAAAATGAGTGTTCTATGTTGGTGCTTAAAAGGAAAACATTTTTTTTCTGTCTCTTGCCAATCACTGTTCCCAAGGCACAATCCAACACATGATAACAACTCTTGTGAACAAATCTATGCAGGTTATAATGAAAACCTGGGCAACTGGAATGTTAGTACCCCACCCCCTCCATGCCCCACCCCCAGGCCAGAAATTTCCTTCTCTTGACCAGAAGAAAATCGTTTTCCATAACGGGCCTTTACCATTATTGTTACACAGTTCTCAATGGAGTCCTTATACAACCAAACCCTTACCCTCATGAGTGCCAAATTTATTGTCCTATATCAGCATTCTGTTCTTCCAAAGTCTTATCAAGATCACTCATTAAGCTTTGCTTACAACATTTTGAGGCTACTGTAACTGTAGTCCACAACTCACACTTTTCCACATTCTTCCCACAAATAAGTTCCCAAAGGGTAAGAACACCATCATCAAGGTTAGTCACAGCAATGACTCCACTTTTCTGAATCAGTTTTCCTAGTGGAGAATTACTGACGGAGAGAAAGTTCTTTTTCTTTCATTATAATGTCTATGTTGCCTCTCTATTTTTTTCTGCTCTCATCCTTTCTATTCTCAATTTGCAAATCTTCAGTTTGCTCTTTTATTTATGATATACAAAACGTGGAGGAAGCCACATACATAATTTTTATTGGATATCTTATATATTTATGTATTTACTTTCTGGTTCTCCCCTCTGGAAGCCTCCTATCCCATTCCCCCTCCCCCTGCTTCTATGAGGGTGCTCCACCCACCCATCCACTCTTGCCTCCCTGCCATGGCATTTCTCTACACTGGGGAATTGAGCCTTCCCAGGACCAAGGACCTCCTCCCATTGATGCCTGACAAGGCCATCCTCTGCTACATACATGGCTGGAGTCACTAGTCCCTCCAAGTGTACTCTTTGGTTGGTGGTTTAGTCCCTGGGAGCTGAGGGTTTTGGTTGGTTGATATTGTTGATATTGTTGTTCTTCCTATGGTGTTGTTCAGCTCTTTCAGCCCTTTCTCTAACTCCTCCATTGGGGACCCTGTCGGGGTCAGCTCAATGGTTGGCTGTGAGCATTGGCCTCTGTATTTGTCAAACCACGTCGCTTATTTCTCCATTGCTGTATGTCAGTGCCTGCTGTGGTCTATGCTGATATGTCTGCTCTGCTCAGCCCACTTAGGTAGGTTTCTTCTCCACACTATGGCTTTTGAATGATGAGATTCTCTCTTCCTTTCCTCCTTGTTGATGATTCTTGTTTTATTAGTCCAGCTTAAAAGAATTTCAATGATATAAAATTCCACAAGGATTATCCTATTGGATGGCAAATGCCAGTGTGATGGGACTGAGGACATCCTAAACAGCAGATGCTGGCGAGGATGTGGAGAAAGAGGAACACTCCTCCATTGGTAGTGGGAGTGCAAGCTTGTACAACCACTCTGGAAATCAGTCTGGCGGTTCCTCAGAAAATTGGACATAGTACTACTAGAGAATCCAGCAATACCTCTCCTGGGCATATACCCAGAAGATGTTCCAACTGGTAATAAGAACACATGCTCCACTATATTCATAGCAGTCTTATTTATAATAACCAGAAGCTGGAAAGAGCCCAGATGTCCCTCAACAGAGGAATGGATACAGAAAATGAGGTACATTTACACAATGGAGTAGTATTCTGCTATTAAAAACAATAAATTTATGAAATTCTTGGTCAAATGGATGTATCTGGAGTATATCATCCTGAGTGAGGTAACCCAATCACAAAAGAAGTCATTAGATATGCACTCACTGATAAGTGGATATTAGCCCAGAAACTTAGAATACTCAAGATACAATTTGCAAAACACAAGAAAATCAAGAAGGAAGACCAGTGTGTGGATACTTCATTCCTCCTTTGAATAGGAAACAAAATACCCATGAAAGGAATTACAGAGGCAAAGGTTGGAGCTAAGATGAAAGGATGGACTATCCAGAGACTACCCCTGCACCCCTCCCCCCGGGATCATAATCAGTCACCAAACTCATACACTATTGCATAGGACAGCAAGAGTCTGCTGAAGGGACCCTGATATAGCTGTCTTGTATGAGGCTATGCCAGTGTCTGTCAAATACACCAGTGGATGCTCACAGTCATCTATAGGATGGAAAACAGGGCTCCCAGTAGAGAAGCTAGAGAAAGTACCACAGGAGCTGAAGGGGTCTGCAACCCTATAAGAGGAACAACAATATGAACTAACCAGGACACCCAGAGCTCATGTCTCTAGCTGCATATGCAGCAGAAGATGGCCTAGTCAGCCATCATTGGGAAGAGAGGCCCCTTGGTATTGCAAACTTTATATGCTCCAATACAGGGGAACGCCAGGGCCAAGAAGTGGGAGTGGGTGGGTAGGGGAGCAGGGCGGGCGGAGGGTAGAGGGAACTTTCAGGATAGCATTTGAAATGTAAATTAAGAAAATATCTAATAAAAAAATTGGAAAAAAAAAGCATATTGATTCATTACTTCCAGAGACACCTTTTTAACACCATAACACTAATTGGGGGTGGTGGAGGATATTGTGTTTTAATGGATCAGAATTATAATTAGACTATTCATTGTTGGGATGTGAATTTAGAGTCATTTCCCTTGTTTGTGCCCTTAATTCCACTAGCAAATCTTATTTTCTTAAATGCATAACATCCCATCTCAGGGTAGTATTCATCCCCCCAAATTAATCCCACATTCTCATATATTTGCAAATATTAATCCCTGGGACCAGTGCAGTGTTTGTTGATGCTATTGCCACAGATTTTACACACATAATGACTGCAGACCTTTGTTGTCACAGCACAGGTGCCTTTGTGACCCCCCAGAGATACAGCCAGTACTGTGCTGCTAAGACTAGAACATTCCTTAGAACCCCTGGAGGGCTCTATAGCATACCGCACTGTCTTCAGCACATCATCAAGCACACAGCTCTGAGCTGGTTGGGGAGGTGGGAAGGATTTGTTTTTCTGAGAAGTTCCCTTACGTTGATGTGCTGCTCCAGAGACTAGGCTTGTGGACTTAAAGGATTGAACAAACCTGAGCCCTATCAAATCAGCCCTCACTAGCAAACACTACCACACTGGGAGACTTAAAATGAGGACTATGTTTCTCTTCCAAAAAGAAAAAAAAGAAAAAAACAGAAAGCCAGAAGGTACTAACACTCTTAGCAAAATGTCAAGCTACAAAATTACAATTAAAACCTCAGTAGTTTTACAACATGCTAATAGAAACGGGGAAGGGGAATAACATTTGAAATGTAAATAAATACAATAACTAATGAAAAAATTCTGAGAAAAAAATAACAGGGAAACAACCCCATTCACATTGGCAATGGCTTTAACCTAATTATAAAATACTTTGAAATACATTTAAGCAAGTAACTGAATGACTTCTATTCTGACAACTTTAAAACACACATGTGCATGGGCACACACACATACACACACACACACACACACACACACACACATACGGAATTGGAGAAGATCCTAGAAAATGGGAAGACATTGCACATATATGAATTAGAGAAATTAAATGGCATCCACCAAAAGTAATCTAGAGATTCAGTGTAATCGCCATAAAAATTCCAGTGTTATTCTTCACAGAAATAGGGGAAAATACTAAATTCATATAAAAGCACACACACACAAACACACACACACACACACACACACACACACACACACACACATCCCGCAGAAACCCAAAGCAGGGATGAGTGAAAAGGAAAATGCTGTTTCCTCAATAACTAAGTTATTGAGTGTGTTTTCATGTCCTTACTTGATATGTGTACATGTTCTTAATGAGAAAATGCCTTAATGGGTATATTCTAATCTGTGGATTTATGAACCTATTTTTGTGTCTTCTACCCACTAGAAATTAAGTTGTTTGTTGTTGTTTTATATTGTTGCAGTTTAGTCTGGATACCAGAACCAGATCAAATATGATTTGAAAATATTTTCTCAAAGACAAAAAACAATGCTGGTGGTATTAACATACCACAAGATCAAAGATCCCCTGGATGTCTACTCCAGAAATCAAGCTCTATCCCCTGAAAACCCCTTTGCCAGAGGGAACACCTCTCTTTGGCACAGGGTTAAGAAACTCTGCTGTATTGTGGATTTGTAGTCCTGTCTCCGCAAAGCTACAAGATCAAATTATGACCCTACCCAGTATCTGGCGCCTTACTATATAAGTTATTTTTTATTAAATAATGCTGTGTGAAATTTCCCACCAGCGTCTCTAAACTTTTAAGTCAGACATGCTTTTAGTTCATGGCGTTTCCCTTTCAGACTCTCTGGTCATGTTGCTTATGATGACACCCTTTCTCAGTCTTTAAGTTATCTCTTGCAATGAAGCTCTTCTCCAGGTTTGCAAGGATGGCTTTTGTCTTTAAGATCTTATCACTGATGTGATGTGCTATCTCTCCTAATGCTCTCCTACCTCAAGGCCCAATCATGGCCCCATGCCCCCAAGTCTTACTCCAATAAAGCTGATTCTGAAAGGTAATTGAGCTCATTTTCTTTTCTACCAAACCTGTCATCTATTCTCTTTATTGTAAGACATAACCCATTTCCAGTTTTGTTATCAGAGTCATGGTAACAAAAACATCATGGTACTGGCACAAAAATAGATTCATAAATCAACAGAATAGAATAGGGATTCCAGACATACACCCATGAAGCTACAACTTCCTAATTTTTAACAAAAGGGCTAAAAGCATTCATTGTAGAAAACACAGTGTCTTTAACAGTGGTATCAATGAAACTGGATAGCTACATGTAAAATAATAAAACAAGATCACTATTTCTCCCTTCATATATAAAACACCTTCAAATAAATTAAGGATTTTAAAACTGGAAATAGTAAAGTAAAAATATTTATAAAAATTAAAAAAATGTCCTAAGAAAATAATCAAATGAAAATACAATGTACAAATTTTTTGTTAGATAGACATCTGACAGCTTATTATTTATAACATATAAAGTCTCAATTCAATAACAAATCAAACAACCTTATCAGTGAATATGCTAAAGAATGAACAGACAGTTCTCAGAAGATAAAATACATGTATCCCAAAGGAAAAAAAAATGATCAATATCATTAGCCTTCAGAGGGATGCAAGTCAAAACTACATTGAGATTCCTTCTTACACAGTCCGAATGGCAGTCACCAAGAAAATGAATAGTGCATGTCGATGCAGCTGTGGACAGAAAGGAGCTCCATGAACTGCTGATAAAGACAATAATTAGTGCTGCCACTAGGGAAATCAATACTCAGGTTATTCAAAAACTAAAAATAGATCTATCAGATGGCCGAGTTACTATTTTGAGGTATTTGCCCTAAAAACTTCAAGCCAACCTCTTACAGAGATATTTGTATATCAGTGTTTATTTCAGCTCTAGTCTCTATATCCAAGTCATGAACCCAACCTAGGCAGCTATCAACAAAGAAATTGGTAAGAAGTTACATGTATGCCATGGACTTGTTTTCTGGCTGGTATTTGTAGGTAAATTTTTGCCATTGCAGTTAATCTCACTAAGTGGATTAACTCAATCTAAAAAAAAAGCATCAAACATTTTCTCTCATTCGTGGTTTAAGAGTTAAGAGTTTGTGTTGAAAGGAGTGAATTGATGAACCAGGCTGACTTCATGACAGGCTGTAAACTAGCAGCTCAGGAGACCAGGCCTGAATTTCTACTTCCCAGAAATGGGCAAGTCAGTTACTGGAACAACCACAGGCTGGTGTAAAAGGTACCCCTCCCCAAAGCACAGTTAGCCAAGCTTGTAGCCAAGAGGTCAAAAGCTTCCCTTTCTTACCACGAAGCAGGAATTGTTAGTCCAGTATGCTTGAAGTGAAAGACTCCGGGGCGTGGTGGCGCACGCCTTTGATCCCAGCACTTGGGAGGCAGAGGCAGGCGGATTTCTGATTTCGTGGCCAGCCTGGTCTACAAAGTGAGTTCCAGGACAGCCAGGGCTATACAGAGAAACCCTGTCTCGAAAAAAACCAAAAAAAAAAAAAAAAAAGAAAGACTCCCGAAGAGGAGACACCATCACTAAAGCCTCGGGATGATGTGACCCCCCAAGAACTCACAATACACCATCCTTGCTGCAATCGCATGAGGTTTATTGACAGGAACCAGCGTGCTAGGGCCGACTTGTATCCCACGCAGGGGTAGAGTAATTCAACTCCGAATAGCTGGGAAAGGGGGTATTTAAAGGAAAAACCATAACCCAAGGGGGTAGGGAGGGCATTATTGGAAAATACCAAAAATACCAGTGAAAAATCACAAGGGGGAACTAAAAATCACAAGGGAAAACTCCCTGCTTCTCAAGATTGTTCTCAAGATTTTAATCTAATTTTTGTGGTCAGCCAGATCCTAGAATAAGGCCACTGAAACGGCTTGTGTAACTATCTGTTCTGTGGTCAACCAAGCTCCTTGAACAGGCTGCTTCAGGGCCCAACTATTTTTCTTTCGTGGTCTAGGGGGTCAAACTTAAATTTTCTACTTTACAGAAGCAAAACCCTAGCCAATCATAGGATTATCCATTTCCCCAGAGATAGAACCCACCCAAGATCTAGATTACCTACCCCTCCCTAATGTTCCTCGTTTTGGCTTTAAAAATGAATCTGCAAATTCACTGGGGGTTCTTCCATCCTAATGGAATTGGGCTCCTGCATGCAGAAATGTGTTCAATACACTCTCTTTGTGTTTGCAAACTATTTGAGTCTGTGGTATCAGCAATTCATGGATCCTAACAATGTAGATACATGAAATCATGTAGCTATATATGTAACAAAGAGAAATTGTTTGGGATCAAAGAGGAGTGATGGGTAAATGGGAAGAAAGAAATGACAAGGGGATAATGGAAAGGATGCCCAGAGCACATTATATATTTGTATGAAAAATTAATCCACTATAAAATGCAATGAATACACACTCATATAAAATAAACAAACCCAGAAGATAAGCAAGGGCTTATCTTAGTATGTTATGCTAAGGTGGGAGTGAGTCAACTGAAAAGGTAAGACCAGTAGTGGAGGCAGAGATCAGTGAGCACTGAAGCCGGCACACTCTTTTATCTAGATTTCCACAAGAAAAAGTGTTTCTATTGTCATTACTTAAAATTAAATCAGAGCACAGAAGTCAAGGTGTGGCTAGATAAATTCAGACCCTCAGTGCCCCAACCTACCAGTCCTCTTAATTACCTGTTAGACTGGGCGTTATTTTATAGTTCTGCCTGTGCTTACCTTCCTCAGAAATAATAGTTTGAGAAATGGGGAAAGATCTATTTGACAACCAAGTTAACATGAACTGAAAAGATTTGCACTGGCTCACTAGACCTGGAGTTCTAAAAAGGCTTTGATTCCTAAGTACCATCCAACAGAAAGCACTGAGCACAATAAGGCGGTTGAGCTGATTGTAATTAGGTCCTCACACCTCTGAGCAGCCTGCAAAATAAGCAAGAGAAAAAAAATAAGCTAGTGTTGACGTAATGACTTCAGGTAGGAGGCCTGGAGAGAAAAACATTTCATAGGCATGATGCAAAGTGTGTGTGTTGGAGGGAGCCCTAGGGAGAAAGTTGAGTGTCCTCAGGAAAGCCCTCTTTTCAGATGTTGATTTGAGCCCCCAACTGTTGAATGTCACTGACTGAAGGAAAGCTAAGTCACAGAAATATTGGCTCAGAGGTAAGTCTGGCCCCAGAGAAACACTGTGGGGATGACAGTAGCAGCTGACTGTTGTGCAGGAGGCAGGATTACTACCTTAGCTGCCATCTCCAGAGTCAGAGTGTTAGAACACGGTACAGTGAGTGGATGTGAATTGTTGTTAGAACAATGAAAAAAGTATTTTTAAAAATGGCAGCAAGACTTTCTGTAGAGAAGCTCAATCTAATCCTTGTTTACAAGTCAGCTCAATAGAGAATAAGAATAGGTGCTAAAGACCCTTTTAAATATTGATCATGAGGAATGCCCAAGGTAGGTTAGTGCAAAAGCCCAACTTTAATGCCAAGTTGTAAAGGATCACATTCAGGTAGACTTGATTTTATTGTGATGATGCTTAACTCTGGTACCGAGAATGAGATAATTACTGACACAGAGTGGTGATGTCAAAATAGCTAATTTAGACACCTATACAAATCCACACGAAGAAATAAAACATCTACAAAGAGTATTAGAAAGCAGTTTCAAACCCAAACCCCTAATTCATGGGGAATGCAACTTTACTTGATGTAAACAGCATATTCTGGGGGTGGGGGTGCGCAGAGGGTGTTTGAGAGATGTTTCCATGGTTAAGAGCACAAGCTGTTCTTCCAGAGAACCAGGGTTCAATTCCCAGCACCCACATGGCAACTCACACCTGCCATAACTCCTGTTCCAGGGGATCTGACATCCTCACACAGATATATATGCAGGCAAAATATCAATGCACGTAAAATAAAAAGTAAACCTAAAAAATCTTTTAAAAGAAAGTATATTGTGATGGTTGGCTTTAGGTGTTGGATTAATACAACCTAGAGTCACACAGGAAGAGAACCTCAATTTTTCTACTTTTGATTGGCATATGGATGTGTCCATGGGGATTATCTTCACTGAGGTGGTAAGGATTGAGCTCACTGTGGGCAGCGCCCTTCCCAGGGCAAGAGGTCCTGAATCTGCAGAAATTAAGTTTAGTATAAATAAGCTAGCCAGCAGGTATTAATTTCTCTCCACTCTTAACCATGGCTGTGGTATGACCAGTTGTCATAAGCTCTCAATGCTGCAAATTCCCTGCAGTAAGCTGGAATTGTGTGCTAAAATAAGCCTTTTCTTCTCTAAGTTGGTGGTTGTCAGGGCATTTTATCATTCTACATAGGATCCTAGGACACATATTACTAGAAATTTTGTACCAGTGATTACATGTAATCCATGACATGTTTTTTTTTTTTAATTGATACATAGTGTTTAAGAAGAATAGTGAACTCCATCCATAGCAACATCCTGAAGCTAGTGACTGATGGTCTTCAGGACACACTACCACAAACTATGACACTGTCATACAAGGGAGAAAACAACCTTTCACAACCATCACTTTTTTTTTTCTTGTTCTGGGGCTTGAGCATAGGGATATATAGGCACTGAATACTTTGTAAAGTGATGAGATTTATTTACTCATGATCCATCTGGCTGAAATGTCTACACATCATGAGAACACCGGTGTCCTGTTAGGATGGTCTCAAATCATACAACTTGCCCTCAAGAAAGCTAAGTCATTCCTCAGTGTCAGCATTAACATCTTCTCAGTGTTCAGGAGCTTACTGCCTGCCACTAGGCTCCATCTTTTAAAGCTTCCAGGATCTTAGCCCTGCCACACTGTGGCAAAAGCTTCTAGCACGTGGCCATTTAGGAGACAGATACACTCACATTACAGTCAAACCATAGAGAACCCTATGCAGAGCTCACATGTTCGATTCTTTCCAGATGTTCCATGAGGTCCAGCTTCATCTCTTTATGGCAGGACTAAGAGGCTTTAAACTTCATGTTCCCATTCTTAACCAAGACAGTTGTCTCCCAAGTTGTACTTTATAGCTATGTCCTTTTGTGCCACAGCTGCAGGCCATGGTGCTGGGCTGTGAACTCTGTGTCCTCCACCTCCTCACAAGGCTGCTACTCAAAATTCTCCACCATCTGGCACAGGCTCTTCTGTTCTTGGGAATGCCTTTTTGCTATAGAGCAGGCATTCTCTGTATCTAATTGTCAAAGCTATATCACATGTAGATTTCATTACTTCTTTCTTTGTTTGATATAGGATCCCATTACAAAATCTAGACTGGCCTTAAAATCATGACTCTCCTGTCTCATCTCCTTCACTATGGGGATTGCAGCCATGCGCCAGCACACTCTACTCACATGTAGCACTTCCCTAGTCTGTCATCACACCCTGTAAAAATAAGTTGTGCATAACCTGTCGTCTCTTTTTGCAGACCCAGAAAGGACTGGGAATTTTTAGCTACTAGGTAAAGAACTTCATCAAGACAATATGTCAGATCTTAGAACACCTTAATCCCATAGATTTCGCACTGCATGTCATCATAAGTTTCCCAGGCTATCTCCCATATCTGCTCATGCAACAAACTCTGCTAGCTGTCTCATAGACAAGTCCAAGGAAAGAATGGTGCAGGAAGCAACACTAGCAGCAGAATTGATAAGCTAAACTATGAATGTAATATCAATATAGCAATCATGTGACATTTCATGTGGGTTTTAAGATATGAGCAGGCTTAAAATGTGGTTTAATTCTTCTTCAACGAAGAAGTCCTTTTATTTTCTTAACATCTATCAAGGGACATATTGAGGCTTCCAGAAGATCAGTAGGAGTGGTATATCCCAGGTACCCACAGAGGAGACATCACAGCTCTCCAGCTCACCCTTCTCATAATTCTTCACAGATCTCCAGAAATTTTCCCCCAAGATGTTAAGAGATGCATGAGAAAAGAAAAAGTGTTTTTTTTTCCTTCCAGAAAGCCTACTAAGATGTTATTTTTGCATAATCTATTCTGCATTTCTCCTCCCTCCCTCTTTTCCTCTCTGTTCTTAAAGAAAGGAAAAAACTACCAATTCAAAATAAAATCACAGGAAAGTTCAAAGACTGCTAATGAATGACAGGTGTTATCCGGGAAAAACTGAATACCCAACTGACCTTTTACTTTTTAGCAAAAACTTATTTTGGATTTTTATAAAATGTGTTCCCTGAAGAAAATAAATAAATTATGTGCTTTGTAGAACCAACGTTATTTGTCTCATTCCTCCAAGGTGACCCATACTATTTCAGTCGTTTCAGACTAGCAATCATGTGACATTTCAAAATAAAATGTATTGCTGAAAGCTGAAATGGAGCTGCAAGACAGTGAAAAGCCACAGGGGTCACCAGTTTCATAGCCCAATTTGCATCTGCTCATCCTACTTATGTCTCTTCTTCAGCTGATTAGAATGAGAATATTTTGTACAAGAGGAGTCTAGCCTTGGGGCTATCTGACTCAATCGTATTGTACCTGGCAACAAATCAGTAGTAAAACATCTCAACTGTTTCCCTTCTACTCTTCACCCCCACCTTAACATCTCAGGACCCTGAGAAACAGCCAGAGCCTGAATCTTATCTTTATGATAAGCACAGTTCTAACTGTGAGAAATGTGCTTACTCCAGAGTGCTACCATGTAGCACTTCCTTTGGCTGTCGGAACATCCTGTAAAAGTAAGCAATGGAGATCCTGTCCTCTCATTCTGAAGATACGGAGGAATGTACTGGACATTGTTAGCCACTAGGTGATTTAGTGCCACATACCTTTAATCTGAGCACTAACCGGGCAGAGCCAGGTGGATCCTCGGGAATTCAAGGCCAGCCTGCTCTACAGAGTGAGTTCCATGACAGCCAGGGCTATGCAAAGAAACCCTGTCTTTAAAAAACAAAAACAAAAAAACAAAAACAAAAACGAAAAAAAAATAAACACAAACAAACAAACCCCAACAACTTTCTTCTGTTCTCTTTTGTTTCACAATAATTCATGAAGGCTTAGTTTACTTGTGAGCTCTAATTATTCTTTTTTCCTTAAATAGGGGGCCTCTGTTACTGATAATTAGGGTTTGGGGTCCCTCTGTTACTGATGGTTAGAGCCAAATGTTTCCAGGTTCTTGACCCTTTATACAAAGTAATGAAAATAAGGGTTCACCTAGATTAGCAAAAGAAGCAAGGTAATTTTATTTGAAGCTAAGAAATAATGCAGAGTTTAAAGAGGAACTGTCAGTGGGCCATAAGTTTAGACTCTTTAGCATAGAGTCTAAAGGAAAGGGAGTCTGTTTATTAAGGGGTATTATAGTTTGGGTGGTCCTCTATTTTGATCAATAGATAGGTTATCATTTCTCTACTGTGCATGATTGTTCCAATAATGCATCTGATTTTAATTCTCTCTCTCTCTCTCTCTCTCTCTCTCTCTCTCTCTGTGTGTGTGTGTGTGTGTGTGTGTGTGTGTGTGTGTGTGTGTGTGTGTAGGGACACACGGTAAATAGGGGTTCTCCAAAATAGTTTACTAGAGGAAAGAGTTTTGTTTTATGGCACAAACACCTACAACCACTTCAGACCACACTGGTCCTTTTATTTTTCATACCCAGATATATAGAGAACATGCTTGAATAGAAATTGTCTAAACCAGCTGTGGAAAAACTTAAACCATTGTTCAAAATAGAAAGTATGTGCTACCTGATGCAAATGTTAGTGGAGGTGTTTTGAAGTTGCTAGGTGCGTGTTTTGAAGGGGGAATGTGGGCACATAGCACATAGAGGTAAAGAAACTAAGCTCTAAGTTTTTACTACAGAAGAAGAGAGGTATGTATAACCCAAAGCCAAAAGGATGTCCCACAGTACCAAACTATCTCCTGTGCTTGCCCTCCTTAACAGTACCAAACTATCTCCCGTGCTTGCCCTCCTTAACAGTACCAAACTATCTCCCGTGCTTGCCCTCCTTAACAGTACCAAACTATCTCCCGTGCTTGCCCTCCTTAACAGTACCAAACTATCTCCCGTGCTTGCCCTCCTTAACAGTACCAAACTATCTCCCGTGCTTGCCCTCCTTACCTCACTGTGCTTCCCTGAGCACAACACAGGATTGTAGCTGTGCTAAGTAGCTGTATGTTACACGCTGTTTTTTTTTATACTAGTAGCTTACAATTTGAAGGAAAAAAAGAAAACTGAAGAAATGTAACTTCTTTCCATCTGAATTTTATTTATAGATCAAAAGTAACAGTTATTCCTTTTTTGTTATATTTTAAGCTGTTTCAATGAGATGATGTACATGAGACTGCAAAGATGATGCAGATGATGCTTCAAATATGATGAATGCCCAATTGTGAAACTTATTGATATAGCGATCAGTATAACACGTGTCAATATTGCACCAATACATATTAATATATACACCATCGGATAGTCATTGGTAACCTCACAAGATCTAGAATCACCTAGAGACAGGCCTCCACACCTGCCTGTGGGAGATTAACTAGACTACATAGCCTTGAAACATACCTGTGAGGGACTATCTAGAGTAGGTTACGTAGGAAGATTTACCTTGACTCTGAAATCTTGAAATAAATGAAAAAGAAGAAAGCGAGACAAATACTTGTATTCATCATCCTCTGCTTCCTGGTTTCAAATGCAATGTGACCAGCTGCCTCAAACTCCTGCTGCCATGGCCTCTCATGCTGATGGACTGTACCCTGGAAGTGTAAGTTAACATAAACTCTCCTTAACTTGCATTTGTCAGGATAGCTTCTCAGAATGACAAGCAAACAGCTAATAGAGTGCATACTATATCATGTACTTCTTAAGGATAAGGAACATAATAATTTAGTCTGGAGCAATTTATACTCATAAATATATAACTCAACAAAGTCTCTGGCACAGTTAGATTTTTAAAGTATGTTAGCCGAATGAGGGATCAGAGAGACTAGATAGAGTAGCATATCTATGGTAGAGATGTTTGTTCTTTAACCTCTGGCTAAGTTACAACAAAAACTTTAAGATAGCTTGCAAAAGTTTTGAGATATTCAGATCATTTAAAGACCCCCAAAACATATTTTTTACCAGCTTGGCGACTCATTATACTCTAGACACAGTGATAGTGACATTATTAAAAATAGGACTCCAAGAGCAGATAGTGGAAACTTCATTTTTTAGTTTAGCCATTCTTTGCTTATCTGTATAATGATAATTCATACCACTTCACTGATTTCTCATGGGAAATGAGAAAAAGAATTCACAAATAATGTTTTGCATGAATCTTTGCATATATCTAATGTTCAACACAGAAATAAAATTTACTGACAGTAAGTTCTGACTTGTATTTACCTTAGATTATTCCACCCTTATTCTTTCTGCTTACATACAAAATTTTAGGCTGACAAAAGCATTTTGTCTTTCAAAAGGCCATTAAATGGCCCTCAGCTTTTATTATTTCTGCTGCAAAGTCCGATGTAGTTTAACTCTTGATCTTTTGAAAGAAACATCATTGTTTCATGATTTGAGGATATTATCTTTGAATTTAGAATTTAGCTATATTCTTACTTGACTGTAAGAGATTTGAAGGTTCTATATTTCATTTGAAGTTGGTATAACTTTATGAATAATAAGTTGATTTTGTTTAGTGACTTCTGAAAATTCTTACTCCTCATATTTTCAAATTTATTTATTTATTTATTGCAAAAGCAAGAGGTTTATTTTCTCGAGAGTCGAGGTTGACCTTCAATTAGCCCCTCAAGGGGAGTGACTGGAAGGTAGTGTGACAAGCAGTTTTTATACTTTTTAGGGGCACAGGTTACATCAGCAAGGTTACAGTTCAAACTTATTGGCTAAGTATATTGATCTTTAAGTCAATTGGCTAGCAAACATGACATACATTTGAACTCTACCTGGAAATTACCCTCAGTGGTCAGGTGATTATCATCAGTGTTCAGGTGATTACCATCAGAGGGTCAGTACATTCTGAGAATTTTTTTACTCAAGAATGTTACTGTGGTGGAGAATGGAACTTAGCCTAGCTTTGACACCAGGTGGAAGGGGGAAGCTATAAGAAGGTTCTGGGACTGGAAAAAGCCCTTAGAGTCCCTCATTTCCCCCTTTTTCTTGAACAAGCTCCAATCCTAGAGCTATGTTAAGGGGTCTTGGGTAACTTTCAGGTCCTGTCCTCGGGGTCTCATATTGTTGGCACAGGACCATCAGTTGTACTGTTCCTATTCTCTCTTTTACAAAGGCTATAAACTTGTTCAATATGCAGGGTTCAAAGGTCAACAATTGCAGGAGAACAATTAGGGAGCTTGAGTAGGTTGTTCATGTGTCTGGCTGCTATCCAGGTGATGTCAGGTGCAGGTGTTGGTCTGACATGAATTATGTGAACCCAGGTGTAGCAGAATTTTCCCCCAATTAATTTAAATATTAATACAACAGGAAACCTGTGATTGGGCAGTGGAAAAGAGAGGCAGAGCTAAGGTTTTCAGGGACAGACAGAGACAGGGAGAAAAGGAGAAGGAAGGAAAATGGAGGAAGAGGAAAATGATCCAGATTCCACATGGCTTTAAATAGCTACAGGTAGCTATGAATATCTTATGAAGGATGGGTAATTACAGGACAATTTGTCTTTCCTAGGTGAAAATTTATATCAATATCAATTGGCTCTGAGTAAATTGTATAGACCTTTTGTGGGGTAAGAATTTACTGATATAAATATCTTCTTACTTTTTAATTTTTATTTATTTATTTTTATTATTTATTTATTTATTTGTTTTTATTATTTATTTGCTTGTTTGTTTATTGGTTTTTTGAGACTGGGTTTCTCTGTATAGCCCTGGCTGTCCTGGAACTCACTTTGTAGACCAGGCTGGCCTCGAACTCAGAAATCCGCCTGCCTCTGCCTCCCAAGTGCTGGGATTAAAGGCATGCGCCACCACGCCCAACTGCTTACTTTTTTAATATTTCCTGAAACACCCAGGCAGTTACTCCATCCATTTTAACGGTGGTCAGGGTGGCCACTAACACCAGGAATGGCCCTTTTCACTGTGCTTCCAAGTTTTCAGCATGATACCTCTTAATATATACCCAATCTCCAACTTGGCACTGGTGTGGAAGTACTCTGAGGTACCCGCATTATACAGGGCACTAAGTGTAGAACACAATTCCTGGTGGCTTATCTGGAAAGCTTGCAATCAAGCTATAAGATCCTTGTCAGCCTGAAAAGTAACTCGGTGGAGGGAGGTGGGGTGTCAAGAGCCGGGGTCAAGGGAGTGGGGGTTCCATACAGAATCTCAAGAGGGATTAGGTTAAAAATGGTAGGGGTGTTCCAGGCTCAGAACAGGGCCAGAAGAAGGAACTACACCCAGTCAGCACCAATCTCCAAAGATAATTTAGTTAAGGTCCCTTTTAGGGTTCTGTTCATTCTCTCTACCTGCCCTGAGCTCTGGGGATGGTATGCACAATGGAGCTTCCAATTAGCCCCCAATATCTCTACCAATCCCTGATTCACCTTAGAAACAAAAGCAGGATCATTGCCTGATCCAATTACCTTAGGCACTCCAAACCTCAGGAAAATTTCCTCTAATATCTTCTTGGCTACCACAGCAGCTGTTTCCTGCTTGGTGGGGAAAGCCTCAACCCATCCAGAGAAAGTATCCACAAACGCTAGAAGGTATTTGAAACCGTAACCATATTTCCCTGGAGTAACTTCTGTAAAATCAACCTCTCAATATACTCTAAGCTGTTCTCCCCTAGGTCTTTTGCCCTGTTTACTCTTGATGGTCTAAGCATTCACTTGCTGGCATACGTTATACTGTTCTACTATCTGGCCCCAAACCTGAGGTCCATTATATATACTTTAGATCCCTTAACTGCTTGGACAAGCTTTTTATCCCCTAAATAAGTCCATCTGTGCATTTGGCCTATTAAGTCTTTTGCTTGCTTTCTGGGGAGCATAGTTTTTCCTTCTTGTATGCACCATTGCCCTCCCTTCTCTAGGTAATAGTTGGTAGGGTGGCTAGCAACCTGAGTCCTGTTTTCTTCCTTATGTACTTTTCTTAGATATACATTTTTTTCTTTTGTGTATATAATGTGATCTCAGGGGATGATTATTCAGTGTTTGAGAGCAAATTGTGCGGGTATCTTTTCTGAGTAAGACCATTTCTTCCATTCTCAGTGTTCTCAAGTTGTATTAAGTTCTTTGTCTAGATTGAAGCTCATTCAGTTAGGTGGCATGCTTGAATGAAGTTGTGTCACTTGAAGTAATAATACATTCTCTCAAACCACAGAGCACTTAAGAAAAATTCCAAGCATGTAGAGGTGCCACCACTTGATCAGAGGAGTCAAAGAGATTGCCAAAATAATATAGGCTATTCCTGCTCCCATTGGTTTCTCTCAGAGTTTGAAGAACTCCCCTATTGAAGACACCTAACTCTTTGCCCATAGTCTGTCAAATAATTGAACTAGAGCTAACCTAGAAGCCTTTTTCCTGAAGACTATGTCTCAAGGTATCCAAAGGTGCTATGCAAGACTAGCAAACAATAGTCCTACTCAGATGTGAAGACTGACTCACAGCATTAACCAGCTGACAAGATATTTCCAAAAGTGCAATAGTGGTAGTGTCTCTTGGTCTAATAGCTGTCTAATTGGTCTTAAGACATGTTCACTAGGAAGGAATTCATGTCTGGTAGCATAAATCTAGCCAACTACCTATGGATGGTGAGATTATAGAGGAGAACCTACTATTGCCATTTTCCTGAACCAGTATAATCCCTAAGTACATTCTAAACACTTATCCTTAAACCTTCAGGTAAGTGTGTTTCTCACAACTCATCCAGAAACATCTTTTGCACCAGATGGAGACCATTACAGAAACCCACAACCATCAAAATATAAAGAACAACTGACCGCGATGTGCTCAACCCCAACTGATATATCCACAGCACAACCCTATACCCAAAACTCAGGAATATCACAGAAGTTGGGGGTGGTGTAATAGTTAGAGAAGCAGGGTATCTGCTGGAAATTTGTGTCTTCTACATATGAAATATTAAAACTATGGTCAGGTAAATAAGACTTGCACAGTGACAACACCAGCTGCAATGCCAACATGAACAGAGGAAGTGTTGCAAAGTCTTACGCTAGATAAAGAACTATAGGCAATTAATGGCTGCTGAGAAGAAGCAAATCAATCTTTTCCAGGGACAACTCTCTGTCCCAGATTATCTAATCCCATGAAGTCAGCCCTATACTCACACATAAAAGTAGCACTGAACAGGCTCCATTATTAAAAAAGAAGATGATGTGACCTTGCAAGGAAAATTTGAAGACATGGCAAAGGCCAACAAGGCCCATTATAAAAGAGAAATGAAAACCTAAATCTCCCTATCCTCAAAGAGGAGACCAAAAAGAAGCTCAAGGACCCTAGTGCACCTAAAAGGCCTCCTTCAGCCTTCTTGCTCTGTTCTGAGTACCACCCAAAAAATCAAAGGAGAACATCCTGGCTTATTCATCATTGATGTTGCAAAGAAACTAGGAGAGATGTGGAACATCACTGCAGCAGATGACAAGCAGCCCTATGAGAAGAAGGCTGCCAAGCTGAAGGAGAAATATGAAAAGGATATTGCCACCTGCAGAGCTAAAGGAAACCCCAATGTAGTGAAAAGAGGGTGGTCAAGGCTGAACAAATCAAGAAAAAGAAGGAAGAGGTAGATAATGAGGAGTGTGATAGGATGAGGTAAAAAAGGAAGAGAGGAAGATGAAGATGAAGAAGGTGATGATGGTAGTGATGATGATGATAAATACAAAATTTGTCTTGTCTATAAAGCATTTAATGTCCCTGTATACAACTCATTCCTTTTAAAGAAAACAATTGAAAAGTAAGGCTGTGTAAGATTTGGTCTTAAATTATACAGTATCTGGTTTTGTATAGATAATACACTACTGAATGTATCTTTAGATAGCCCTCTCCTGCTGGTATTTTCAATAGCCACTAATCTTACCTGGCACTGTGGGGTTGTAAATTGGCATGGAAATTTAAAGCAGGTTCTTGTTGGTGCACAGCACAAATTAGTTATATATGGGAACAGTAGCTTGTTTGTTTGTTTGTTTGTTTGTTTGGTTGGTTGGTTGGTTGGTTGGTTGGTTGGTTTTTGTTTGTTTGTTTTTCATCTTTAATTGTCTGTGATGCAGCTTATATAACAATAATTGTTCTGCTAACTGAATACCACCTTCTAATTGAAAAAAAAATAATAATGCAGCTGTTGGTATTCTGAATGCTTCTAGGTAAATGCAATTATTTTTTAATTAAAAAAGAATATTTTTTCAAGACTAAAAAGAAATGAATAAGATGTTAAAGTTTGTAAATTGCACTTGGCAAAAGTGTGTGTGTAAATTGACTTATTTTTTTTTTTTTGGTAGAAGCTTGCTAATCCATTTAGTTCCTTATTGAATTCATTCAGCATTCTGTATATGAATACACTCAGAAGAATAATACATTTTAAAAGTGGCTTAGGTGATAAAGATAATTAAATAAAGTAATTCCACTGGAAGCTTTCTGCTTGAAGATTCATTAAACTTTCAACAAAGAGGCAGGGGGTCCATTCTCTAAAGCTGCCATAGTTAAGCCAAGTTTCTCTCTCTCTCTCTCTCTCTCTCTCTCTCTCTCTCTCTCTCTCTCTCTCTCTCTCTCTCTCTCTCTCTCTCTCTCTCTCTCTCCACACACACACATAGCCTATCTGAGGGTTTTATTGCTGTGAAGTGACATCATGGCCAAAGCAACTCTTATAAATGTAAACATTTAACTGGAGCTGGCTTACGGTTCCAGAGGTTCACTCCTCTTCATGGTGTGAAGCATGACAGCATGCATGCAGAAATGGTGCTAGAGAACAAATTCTATATCTTGATCCAAAGGCAGCCAGGAGGAATCTCTGTTCCTCACTGGGCAGAGCCTGAGCATAGGAAGCTCAAAGCCCACCTTCATACTGACACACTTCCTCTAACAAAACCACACCTTCTCCAATAAGGCCTCATATCCTAATAGTGCCACTTCTCACAGGACAAGCATATTCAAACCACCACACAGCTCAAGGAGATATTGCAAACAGAACTAAAGTAGGGTTGTGGAGTAGGGAAGAATTAAAGGGCAATATAAACTCTGCCTTGTTCAAACCAGGAAACCTTATTGAGCTTCAACACCTTCAAGATCTTCATCGAAAAAGAGAGGGAGAGAGTGGGGGAGAGAGGGAGAGGGAGAGACAGAGACACACAGAGAGAGACAGAGAGAGAGAGAGAGAGACAGAGAGAGAGAGAGGGGATGAGAAATACTCCTGGGGTTACATGAAGATCCATACTGCACTATGGATATGTAAACACTCACTGGTAATCATCACACTTTTATGTTTATCTATTTCTCAGCTGAGCAAAAAATAAAAAATATATTGTGTCTTTCAATTATATACTTCTGTCTAGAGCTTTAAAAAAGGGTATATATGTTACATCCAACCAATGGACTGAAGTTGGGGACTCCTATGGTTAAATTAGGGGAGGGATGGAAGAAGCAGAATATGAAAGCAACTCCATAGGAAGACCAGCAGTCTCAAGTAACCCAGACCTCTGGGAGCACCAAGAGACTGAGCCACCAACCAGGCAGCATAAATGGGCTGGTCAGACCCCCCCTCTACCCCCACCTCCACCCCCGCCGACACATATATATAGAAGAGGTTTTCCTGGTCTGGCCTCAGTGGGAGATGTGCCTAATCCTCTAGAGACTTGAGGCCCTAGGAAGGGGGAAGGCCTGGGAATGGGAGGATCACCCTCTCAGAGACAGGGGGAAGGAGGAATGGGATGAGGAACTATGGGGGGGGGGACCTGGAAGAGGGCAACGACTGGATTGTAAATAAAAAATGCAATGTGCGTAGTGTTTGTGTGGTAATGAAATCTTTATATTATTGGTTTCTGGTGGGAAGGGTGAGTGTAGATTCAAATTGCCCCTATTAATTCATCAGATATATACAGTTTAGAAGCATCTAACTAATCTGTTTTCTGTTTTGTACTAGAGTGTACATTTGGATCTTAATTTTTGGCATATGCACATGACCATCTAGGAGACCATGGAGAAACTCTTGCTCAGGTTCTTGATTCTGTCTTGATCATCCCCAAGATTCTTTGGGCCCTAATGGGGCTGATCTTTGTTTGATCCTGAACTATTGGCACCATAAATTTTCTTTGGAACAGTGTTCATCTGTTCACTCTATCAGATGCCATCTCATTAACTCTTTGAGATAAGGAGGCCTTCACAGATAACTTATTTAGGATACGGGAGCTTCCCAGTGATAAGAACTTTCATGCTGCTCAGAAATTCTGTGTTAACCTACAATGAGTTTTCTCATCAATGAGCATAAGCAAGGACACTCATGACACTATCTCTTCTTTGGAAAGGTTCACAGTCTTGCCACCCCACTAAAGTATCTCCACTAACACTGTCTACACAGAGTCTTTTGGCTCGCAGCCAGCTTCAGAATTAACAGCTTATACAGAGTGCAGGGTTGCCCATCCGGACAATGACTACTGTCATGGACACATACACTATGGTATCCACTTGGAAGGAACCATTAACAGCCCCATGTGGGCACTGATATCTCAAGGTTAAGATCTTTATAGAGGGGAAACTTTCTCCCCATTTAGGATTGACAGATTTTACCTGTATACATATGGGTGGAATGGGTGGAGTAATTATTAGATTTTCAAGTTTCCACTTTTGAGATTCTTACCTACCCTGACCCACTTTTCTCACTCCTACCAAAGCAGGGATGGGTCCCTGGCTTTGAAATCTAACCTACTGACCTCCACCTAGATGATAAGGTCAGGCTTCTGAGACATGACTGATCTCTTCCCATCAGCTCCCAGATAAACAGCAGGACCATGTGCTAAGCTCCAGCTAGGCTCAATCTTCAAATAAGCTTTATAAACTTGGGATCTTCTTTGATCTGTCTGAATGTTAAGTTCAAGTCACAGCTGTCAAGTATTCAGGATTGTTCATGTCTTTGTGAGTGATAATGGGATGTTCCTAGACTTTCTTAATATATTCCCAAATATTTCAAACCTCTTTGGAGGTGAATAACTCTTAAATATTATACCTTGATCAGAGTTTTTAAACTCTTGGGGTTTGTTTTTATGTATTTACAAGATATGTGTTCACATTCTACTGTCACCAGGCATGTAAACTTTGAAGAGGAAAATCAACTGTGAGCTAACCTAGGGTTTTATGACTACTTTCCATGTGGGCTACTTCGGGGAATATTTTCCTTGAGTTAACTGGTCCATTGGTCTCATTTTGTTGACAGAAGCTCCACCATCAGGATTTCCCAAACACCTTTGGTGCTTTTCTCTTCTACACATGGCTGGTGTTACCGTATTGATCAAGTATTCTGTTTCCAAATACCCCTATAGCCCATTTTTGATGCCTTCCTATGACACTCCATTTCAGGAGCAAAAACTTCCCCACAGCCCTGTAACTTCTTTCTCCCAGTGGCATCAGTGAGAAGCTTGACATTTCCAGCCAAGTGTAAGCATCTCTACATGGACAAGGAACACTGTGAACTCTGCAGTGTCTGCCAGTAACTGTCTTTTTTCTGTCCTTCTCAAACAATCGGCTTCAATAATACTATTGCTACATGTACATGATGTGTAAAATGCATACATGCAAAACACTCATAGACATAAATAAATAAATCTTTAAAAAATACCTATAGTTCCAATAAAATCTTAAAAATGACTACTTATCCAACAGTTTACAATATTTAAAATACAGTTTCACGTGTAGTTATTTGTTTTTATTCATTTGTTTAATTCATTTGTTTGTATGAGAATGTCCCCCACAGGCTCACATATTTGAATGTTCAGTCCCTGCTTTGTGGAACCATTTTCAGAAGGACTAGGACTAAGAGGTATGGCTTTGGAGGGATATGTTGCTGGAGGTGGGCTTTGAAGTTTCAAAATCCCATGCCAGTCCCAGTCTCTCTCTCTCTCCCTCTTCATTTCTCTCTCTCTCTCTCTCTCTCTCTCTCTCTCTCTCTCTCTCTCTCTCTCTCTCTCTCTCTGCCTCATTCCTGTAGATCAAATATAAATATAGGCACCCAGGTACTACTGCAGAGCTCTGCTTGAATGCTGCCATGCCCATCATGATGGTTATGAACTCACCATCTGAAACTGTAAGCAAGCCTTCAAGTAAATGTTTTCTTTAAAAGTTGCCTTGGTCATGGTGTCTCTTCATAGCAATAGCCCAGTAATTAAAACAGCAATGATTTATCTTCTTTGTTAACCTAACCGGTTTCAGAACTACTTAAGACATATTTATGGGTATTTCTCTAAATATGTTTTTAAAGGTTTGAGGAGGGAAGACCCACCATGAATATGCATGGCACCAACTCAAGGGCTCAGAGCCCTGCATGAACAAAGGGAAGAAAGTAAATCCAGTGCCACCATCCATCTCTTTCTTATTGACAGTAGATAGACACAATGTGACCAACTGCCTTGGGCTCCTGCTGCCACACTTTCAGCCTTCAATGACTTTACCCACAAATGATGAGTCAAAAGGAACCTCTCCTTCCCTATGTTGCTCTGTCATATATTCTGTCACAGAAACAAGACAAGTAATGGATGCAGTATTCTTTCTCTAACAAACTTCGTTCAGTGTTCCTAGCACCATGCGTGTTCAAGGGAAGGAAGAAGAAGGAAAAAAAGAGAACACTGAGAAAAGTGCTTTTTTCCCACTTAGACACAGGATCTAAATGGAACATCATTTATTATTTTAGAATGCACACTGACTACCTACATTAGTTTTTGACATTTGCTGTAACAGGATTTCATAAATCTGGTGGCTTTAACAACAGTTCTGAAGGCCAGAATTCCCAAGGTGAAAGCCAGTTAGGTTTCTTTTGAGATCTGTGGGGAAGGATCTGCTTTATACTTCTCCCTCTCAGTTATAAATGACATTTCCTCATTATATTTTAATCCAAGTCTCCCTCTTTATAAGCATATGGTTAAATACATGGTCAAATCTTCTGAGGGTGTGTTGTAACAACATCACTTAATTCTCCTATAAAGACTCACTGTAGGATATTATTCTTGGGGAGAAATTAACAAAACTTTTTTCACCTCAGATAGGAACCAACAATATTCCAAAGTAAAGATACCACCTGTCTTAGTAAATGCTCTATTGATATGAAGAGATATAATGACCACAGCAACTCTTAAAAAGAAAAACCTTTAATTGGAGCTTGCCTATAGTTCCAGAGGTGTAGCTTTATCATCATAGTGGAGAAGATGGCATCATACAAGCAGACATAGTGCTGGAGGAGTAGCTGAGAGTCCTACATCTATATCCACAACCAGCAGAAGACAGAACAACACTAGATCTGGCCTAAACATATTGAAACCCAAAAGTCTACTTCCAGTGACATACTTCCTCCAACAAAGCCATACCTCAGAATCCCTGTCAAGGTAAAAAAAAACAAAAAAACAAAAAAACAGTATTTTATACTGGATTTTAGCCAAGTGCAGAGAAAATACTGAACTCATCTTTGACACACAGTCCATCAATGTATTGATCTCTTCAGTTACACAAACTATAAGCATGTTTTATTTGCAATTTTTGTATTAGTTGTAGACATTGGCACCTTAAAAATCAAGCATTCAAGTGAGTTGAGTTTAGAAGTGCCCTAATATTTTTGAAATATTTTGTTCATAATATTGTGTGTAATCTTGGAAATATTTTTATTAACTAATTAATTGGTATTAAATGATAAGCAAGTGCTGGTGTGATCAATGTTGCACTGATAATGACTTACCCACTTGCAAATGCTTTTCTACATTGTGATACCTGAACATTTTCCTACTCATTCTTATATTCAGACAAGATCTTTTCATTGATCTACCTGCCTCTGAATCATAGAAACAGAGGATCATCTCTCATTGCATATTACCTTATGTATTTTTCAGTAAACTAACAGTTATTAATATTTAGTGTCACTGGATACCACTCCATGTTTCCAGTCAGCAGTCATAATCTCAGTATCCTCAGTGGAATATGCAGCAGATAATCCTTAATCACTCCCTTATGTTCTACATTGCAATGATGGAGAGAAATACCAATACACTCATGTTCACATAAAACTTCCAGTAACAAAGGAATGTTGGTACTGCCAACATAAGAGAAATGAAATGGAACCAACGAACTAGGAAGCTAAACTCAGGCTGGAAGAGAAACCATTGCCCTCCTACAATTGTGTATAATTTTAAATACATCATAATATATATGTTAATGTAAATATTAAAGATATATACCAACTGAATCTGCTGTATTAAAACTATATGGCAATGGCACGGAATACACTTTCTCTGCCTTTAATTTTTCTGTTTTTGTTATTTTCTCTCTTGGTAAATCAGGACATGTGATATATTTTGAGCATATTCTTTCCCCTCCCCCAAGTCCTTTCAGTGCCTCCCCACCTCCCTACCTAAACAACTTCATGTTCTGTTTCTCTCTGGGGCAGGGGGTGGGGGGAACAAACAAACAAAAATACCAATGCAACAAATGAAAAAAACAATGAAATCAAACAACTTCCCGTAATGTCTCCTTAAAAAGCATACAAAATGTATTGAATCTGTTTTGTGTCGGCATGGGGGCTGCCCTGAAGTGTGCTTAATATACCCATGACAAGCCTCTGGAGAAAACTGACAATCTCACTATGTACCAATTGCAAATAGCTGCTTTGTTGGAGTCTTTGTGCCCACTTCTCCCAGCTAGGATGATTTTGGTTTTACTTACAGGTCCTGAGTATGTGTTCTTCAGCCCTGGTGTTAGGAAGACACAATTAACTTGCATTGTCCAAAACCTCTGGCTGTTAAAATCTTTCTGCATAGATCTCTGAGCCTTGAGGGGAGGGATTTGATGATGATATCTCCTTTAGGACTGGGTGTTCCAGAGTCTATCATTGTCTTCAGGTGGACTAGTGGGTTTCTGTGTTAAGGGATCATGTAACTTAACACTTCATCACCAGACTATAGCGCAACTTCTTCCAAAGGGGTAGACCTTTTGCTTTGTTTGTTTGTTTGTTTGTTTGTTTTGTTTTTGCAGTTAAAGTATTTGTAGGAAGTGAGGAAACACACAGATACAGCAGAGACACAGGGAAAAAAAGACCCTCTGTGAAGCATAGGCAGAACCCAGGAAGCCCAAAATCCAGTCTTTTTTAGAGGACTTGAGATTTGAAAACTCCTGAAGAGTTATCCTCCCCTAATTAATGGTTGGTCATTTTCAAGAAAGCTAGAATGATTTGTTGGCCCAGAACTGTGGGGTTCTGGCAGGAAAAATCTGAAGCATATATCCTGATCCAGCCTCAGACTCCTTTGAACCAGTCAGTCTATCAACAGGGAGACAAATGGTGGGAGTCGAAAGCTGCCATCAGGAGAAAGGGGCCGTCTTGGAATGCTACCACCTTTATTACCTAGCCCCTCTCCCTATCTCTGGCTGTCAGGGAATCTGTCTAATACCTGGCCTCTCATTCTCTCCTCTCAGAGGTCACCCTGACTGCTCTTAGGGGTTGTAGGTGTGACAATTCCTCTTATCTGCTTTGAGCTGACAAGGGGTTGTTGATATAGAGGGGTAATAGTCACAGTGCCTCAGAGAATTTAAGGGGTCACAATAAAACTGAACTGACAGGGATGATCCAGAGCATAAGACAGCCATTTGTTGATGGTGTTTATCCTTGGTGCTTGTCATAGGAGTGAGGTGGCTTCTGTAACATATAAAAAATGAGACTTTTAGTAGTCCTATAATTGCTCCTGAAAACATCCCTAGAAAAATAGCTGGGAAACTTTGCCCTTATAGAAGAGAACAGGCTTTGTCATAGGTAATAATGAGACTGATGACTTCTCTACCACATTGTCTACTGTAAGACTATACTGTGGGAGAGGCCATTTGTCTGAGCCAAGAGTTCAAAAGCCTTTCATCAGCCAGTTTAAGTTCCAAAGTCAGCTATTGAGTTTCTGCTACAATAAAGTCATGGGAACACTAAGGGACAAGGTTAATGAGGAAAGTTCCTCAACATCATGATTAACATAAGTTTTGTTTGATAAGGTAAAATATAACTACATGGCTAGATGATCAGGGTACCAGAGCCCTGTAGGATTGAAGGAGTGTTTGGAAACCTCTCATAAGAAACTGAGAAGAGTAACTGTACTGTTAATTTTTCCCTCCAAACAATATAATATCATTTCCTATGTGCCATATAAATTTCTGATGGGAATGAACACTAGCGGCTAAGGTGGATGAAGTCTGGTTTGCATTTCTGCTAAAGTTAGGCCCTGCTTCTTCCTCCCAGCCCCATACTCCCAGAAATAAGACTCAGACTCAAAATATACTTAAAAATACCTTGGCCATATAGCTAGGCTCTTCTCTGACTAGACATAACTGAGAATATCCCATTTGTTCTAGCCTACATTGTGCTATGTGGTTGGTTACCTGTGCTCAGGTACCACAGATTTCTGGAAAATCTCCCCACCTTCTTCTCTCCCAAAATTCTTTCTGCTATGATGTCTCACCTTCTATTTCCTGCCTAAACCATAGGCTACAAGATTTTTAATTGACACACCATACAATACATAAGATCTTCTCTCTACACATCCCTGTTGCAGGCAAAGCCAGAAGGCATTTTCCAGTTTATACTCTGAAAAGAAAACTGTTTTGTTTCATAAATGCCCATCAATGGGTACAACACAATATATTTTGAATACTCTCTCCTAATCCTGTGAGTTTAGCAATAGGATATTCAATTGCCTTGTTTATCTGGGAAACATGGGTGGGTAGGACACAGCATGTTCATTTCAGTTATGGAAGGTCATTTTCCAGAGGAGTGGGGTACCGTTAAGCAGTGAAACATGTTGAGATTTAGCCTCAGCACTGAGAAGAGCGGGCCATTGGCCCACACTTAGTTCTGTCTCATTTCTCTAGAATGTCTAGCAGACCCCACTGGGCTTGTGTATGAGCTACCTCCCAGGTCATAGTGGAGACATGTCTCTGGGAAAATATGTTCTTTGGGCTCTATCCATCTTTTTTACCCTAAATTTTCTTTTGTTTATGTACTCCACCCTTTTCCTTCTTCTTGGAATAGTATTGCAACCCTATAGTTCTATGTTAGACAGTGAGGCCTTTTCTAATGACTGTCTCTCTTTTGAAGTGCCCCATTGCAATTGTCCTGTATCCCCAAGCCTATGATAACTCCCCCAAGTAGGTCTCTCCTCTTGTGAAAGGAGCCAGGTTTAAGATAGCAACCAAAGGAACTGGGTCTGCTGGAGGACTGTGGCTTGGGTACAACTGGGATAAAATGGATGGATCCAGAATCTGGAAATGTTCCATCAAAGGGTGAAAGTAGTCAAGACCATTTCCAGGTAAGCAAAGGTTTGGGTATGCCACAGGCACTCACAGATCCATCCAGCCCACAGGGTGTTAGAGGTCTTTTGGGTCCTTTTAGTCATGGCAGACTTAGCTTGGAAAGTGAGATTAGCTCCAGAAGTTCTAGTGGGATCACCAGGTTACTCATAGTAGCTTCTTGATTATTTATTAGAGAACTCTATAAATATACCACAGGTATAAGACAGGGAGCTTTGGGGACAATATTCTAAGTAAGAGAACCTTACATATCTGGTCAGGCTCATGAACATAGAAAATAGAACATAGAAGTTCCAGATTGGGAGTGAGCTTTGCAATTGTTTAGTTATTCTTAGCCAGAGACATTTATCATATTGATTGTGACACAGATTTGTCCCTGACAATTTTGTTTTTCTACACAGGTGTCAACTAGAAAAAAAAAGTAAAAGGAGAATTTTATTAAGACTAGGGCTCAAATATGACAGTATTCCCTAAAATATTACCCCTCATCTAAGAATAAGTGGTCTGCTTCAAGAGTGAGGATGAAGGGACTGTCCAGTCTGTGCCCTTTACTGGATATTGGTATTGAAATGCATCTTTCAACAATATCAGCATCAGTGCTGGTGCAATGGACCTCCTTTCCATCTGTTCTTTTTTAAAAAATCTGGTCCAAAGAACTCTGGCGTCCAGAAGGGGCACTGGACCACAAACAGCTCTATTAATCATATAAAATGATTTCAATTAAAAATGTCAACAGAGACACTTTAACCATCAGAGAATGGTACCTCAACAAAGTGCCTCGTTTATGGGAACTTATCTAAATCCTAAGAGTGTTGACACTACAGGGTCTCCAGTGGAGGAGCTAGAGAAAGGACCTGAAGGGGTTTGCAGCCCTATAGGAGGAACAACAATATGAACCAACCAGTACCCCGAGAGCTCTCAGGGACTAAAGCACCAACCAAAGAGTACAATGGAGGGACTCAAGGCTCTAGCCTCATATGTAGCAGAGGATGGCTTTGTGGGATATCAATGAGAGGAGAGGCCCTTGGTCCTGTGAAGGTTTGATGCCCCAGTGTAGGGGAATGCCAGGACGGGGAATTGGGAGTGGGTGGGTTGGTAAGCAGGGGAAGGGGGATGGGATAGAGGGATTTTTCAGAGGGGAAATGAGGAATGGGGATAGAATTTGAAATGAAAATAATAAAGAAAACATCTAATGCAATAATAAAAAAAGAAAGAGAGAAAAGAGAAGCATCTTGGTATTCGTAGTACCTCACAGGTGTACCTGGAACTCACAGTTTCTGAGAAGTCACGTATAGTCTCACAGCTGTCCAGGGCTTGACATGACCATAATGGACCCAGGCATCTAACTTGAACTTCATTAGTTAGTACCCCTCAAAAAAAAATTTCCCAATGAGGTCCCAAAATGACACTCATTCTATGAAGAAATGTGGAGACAACCTCACCCCGCCCCCAGATGATGCAGTCTAGAAGTGATAAGTCAACAGGTCTTGATTGAGTTTATTCCATCTGCCAGTTAAAGGATTAAAAGGCAGGAAGTATCTGAAGCCTAAGAGCACAGCAGCAGACAAATCTGCACTGCGGCCAGAATCAGCAATTAGGAAATGCATTCATTAGGAGTAAGGCAACACACACAGGCAGCAGACACACAGAGAAAAAGACCCCTGAGCAACCGAGGTGGGGTCTTGGGAAGCTGAAAAATTACAGGGGGTCCATCTTTACAGGACATACTTGCTGAAAGCTAGCTTAAAAAAATGTATGTTCTTAAAGGGATGTTGGTCTCTTTTTCTCTCTCCCTTTTCACCCTCCCCACACTCTCTCCCAGCTGCTACGTGGTGAGCATATTTGCTTTATCCTGGATGCACACACTGCCAAGATGCTGTACCTTGGCACAGACTGAAATGCAAAAGGCTAACCAACCATGAACCAAAACGTCTCAAACCAGGAGCCAAACATTTGCCTCTGTTTAAGCAGCTACCTCAGGCATCTTGTCACTGACCAACACAACCTCACACCTTTCTCTTTTTAATTTGCCTCAATGAGATTCCCCCTTCCCATCTATTCAAATGTCTGATTGTGACATCTTCTGTCTTTCTGTCTTTATTTTAACATTTACTCCATCTGAAAAAAATTTAAATTTAAAACGTAAGTAGGAAGGTAGCCTTCTCTCCCCCCAGCTTGCTGTAACACATTAAGCCACCATGAATCATTCATGATCCTAATGTAGATTTGACCCTCCTTATAACTCCTTCTTCTTCTTTTTTTTTTTTTCTTTTTTTTTTTTTTGGTTTTTTAAGACAGGGTTTCTCTGTATAGCACTGGCTGTCCTGGAACTCACTTTGTAGATCAGTCTGGCCTTGAACTCAGAAATCTGCCTGCCTCTGCCTCTGCCTCCCAAGGGCTTGGATTAAAGGCGTGTGCTACCATGCCTGGCTCCTCCTCCTCCTCCTCCTCCTCCTCCTCCTCCTTCTTCTTCTTCTTCTTCTTCTTCTTCTTCTTCTTCTTCTTTTTTTTTGGTGTTTTGAGACAAGGTTTCTCTGGGTAGCCCTGGCTGTCCTGGAACTCACTTTGTAGACCAGACTGGCGTGGAACTCAGAAATCCACCTGCCTCTGCCTCCCAAGTGCTGGGATTAAAGGCATGTGCCACCACTGCCCAGCTCTAACTCCTGCTTCTTAACAAACAAAGCTAAACAGATATTCTTACTCGTGGATCCTTTGTAAAGACTGTGATGCAGTTCCTCTTCTTCCTGCTTGTGTTTTACTTAACACCATTGTTACATGATTGAAACAGTATGTTTACAGTTTCTATGAGGAGAGAGTCTGAGGGTTCCTCAAAACTGAATCTTCCCCTCAACAGTTCTTAATGACCACATTACATGTCATTTAATAGGATATTTGGGTTTCTTTAATGGGCTAATTTACACTCTCAGAGATTGTTTACTGTGGGATCACCTATCCTCTCTTACTTTTGACCTGATTGCTGTCATGATTGCAGGTGGGTCTTTTATTGTTTCTTTCATTTTCCTGTCTCAGAAAAGCTGGACAACTTCCATTTTAGGAGGAGGGGTGGCCATACTAAGGAACTCAGAGAATGATCTAGCTACTATGGTTCATTGCCAATGATGATTGTAAGAAATACTAGTTTCCCATTTGAAACTTGTGAGACTAAGGATATAATTGTTTTTCACTCAACATACTTTTATTAATTATTTGGGAATTTCATACAATACACCCTGATCACATTGGCTTTCTCCCAGAACCATCTTTGCCCCGCCCCCCAAGTCCATCAAGTCCAATTTGTGTTGCCCATATTGATATGAAAAATACCATATACATACACACACACACACACACACACACACACACACACACACACACATATATATATATATATATATATATATATATATATATATATATATATATATTTATGTTTTGAGCAGATTAACCAAACAGCAGACCAGGCCAAAGTGGTTCCACATGGGAGAGGTTTATTGAGCAGGTGGGGGACGGCAAAGAAGAGGAAAAAGAGAGAAAGAGGGGAAAGAGAAGAGAGAGAAGAAAAAGAGAGCGAAGAGGGGGTGACTTTCTAATTTATACGGAAAATGACATCACACCATTGAGGGTGGGGACTGAGCCAAGTGGATTATGGGATTGAAGGTCGTTGTCCTGGCAACGCAGGTCAAGGGTCACATAGTTAGGCAGGGCTTGGAGTGTCCTGGTGCTAACACATATACTTACTGGAACATGGTCAAACTCCCGATGGCCAGCACCTTAAAGATGATCAAGTCTTTCCCCCCTCCATCTGATGCCATCAACTGTGAAATGTTATACTTCAATATCTTTATCACAGTTTTTACAGACTCTCTTCAATAGCTGCCTGTATGGACTCTTTGTTTCTTTGTTTCTCTTTCTTTCGTTCGTTCTTTCTTTCGTTCTTTCTTTCTCTTTCTTTCATTTTTTGGGGGGTGGGGATGGGGATGGGGGTGGGGATGGGGATGGGGATGGTGGAGAAGGTTGTTGCCAGAAGCGATCAATGTCTCTCATTCTTAGTTACTAGCTTGCAAAAGGAGCTTCCCTGCCAATAGCAGCCGGCAGCAGCAGAATCACAGACATTAACCTGTTCCCACTGGCAGCAAGATCATAGACATCAACATGTCCTCCAGACGCAACACGGACTACGGATATCAACATGGCCTGCAGCGACTACATGGACCAGAAATACCAACCTGGCTCTGGTAGAAGCAGCAAGGCCTTCAGAAGTCTCTAATAGAGGCCCCATCTAGAAAATGAACTGGCTATGGTCTCAGACACCCTGCTATTGCTCAGTGTCAGAGTAATCCTGCGGGTGGGCAATGTGTTCGGGCAACACCGGATCAAGCTCCAGGCAGGATACATACTACTAGACAACACGTCCCAGCTGCCTTCCTGGCTCTTCCCTTGGGCAATCCTGTAGCCCCCATGTTTCCCCACCCTCTCCCAGCACCGGGAGCAACACAAAAGGTAGGAGAAGCAGCAGCAACTCTGAGCCTGAGCCTCAGTTCTAGCAAGCAGAGAAGGGGCGAGACAGCCTGTGGTGGCCTGAACCTTCTGGGTCCCTACCTGGTAATGACATGTTCTAGTATCTACCGCCTGCCCCCCCCCCCCATGTTCCCATACTTGTTGCACTTGCCATATCTCTAGATCTCCATCTCTCTGCCTCCCGTGCTTCTCCATTGCTCCACCTTTCTCATCTCTCTGTCATATATTCACTTATTAAAGTGGCTTTGCAATCTGTGGGGAGTCACACAGTATATTATTTTGCCCAAACATCTTTGCATGCAAATGCTTATTGCAACGAGTCGTTGATCTGGCTCAAGGTTTCTAAAGTACCATAGATATCGGAATACTGATTGGACTCAGCTGGAATACCCTGTTGTTGCTCAGTCAGGTGACTGTGCATCTGGACAGCGTGCTCTTGAATCTTTCCACACAATTGTTTTATATGTCCTCTGCAGACCCCGGTTCCTCAAGCTTTAGCTGAAGCAGATGAAAAGGAGCAGGGACATGCTGTTTATTCCTACATTTTGTGGCTTTTCTAAGTCCTGTGATTGATAGCTCACATATACAAGTTTTTATGTTAATTCAATCTGACCGTCACCGGTAATTGTAGCATTCTGGCTCAGCTTCACATTGCCCTTTTACCTTTTCTTCACAGTCTTCTCCTCTGTTCTTAGTGTTGTAACTTCTTTTTTCCTCTGCACCATTTTTTAAATTTTTATTTTATTTATTTTTTATTTTTTATTTTATTTTATTTTTTTTACAAAAAATAAGCATTAAAAAATATCCAGAGACTACATTTGGCTTCAAACTGTGTAGGTTTTGTGCATGTTGCCACAAAATGAGTTTTCTCCAATGGAGTCTCAACAGATACATCAACCACACTCCAGGGTCAGGCCTCATGCTCAGGAGAAGTTGGCCAACACATAACATATTCAGTGATATTTTTGAGGACTTTTTGTTTGGTTTTGAATTGTTTTGGCATTTTTTGCTTATTGGCCTTTTGCTTGTTTTTATTTTACTTGTTTGATTTTCAGTTTGGGGGAGGTTTATGTGTACGTGTATTTCTTGTTTATTTTGGTTTTGTACTTATTTTTTGTTTTTCTTGAGAGGATAAGAAAGAAAGAATGAAAAGATAGGTGGATGGATGGTTTGCCTTTAACAGAGTGGCTTCATCTCTAAATATGATGATTAGAGAGTATAAAGTTTATCTGAAGAATGTGCAGAACCCCTTGACTTTCATCTGTCATTGGAGGATAGCTGTTATGGTATAATTACAAAGCACCCCCTGCACTTGCTCAAAGGTACAAATTATGAGAACCATCATTTGTTGTGTGTGTGCAGTGAGCATCTCCAGTGGTCCAAGGATTATCCTTCTATATTCTGTGACCCTCTTTTTTCCTAGAAAGTCTACCTCATGACTGTAGAAATTAGCCTTACTGGGACTCCTCCTCCTCCTCCCCCTCCTCCTCTTTCTCCTACTCGGCGATCTACATCTCAAGGTATGAATCACTGGATTCAGAATAACATGCATAAGAGATGCAGTGAGAACAAAGTGCCACAATCTGTCTTGAACTAAAGCAACAGATAGAGGGAGAGAGTGGTCTTGATACATATTTTCCAATAGAAGCTGATATCTAAAAGTTTATTTTTAATGGTTTTTATTTATTACATTTCAAATTTTATCCCCCCCCCCCGCTGGGTTTCCTCCTTCATCAACCCCCTATTCCATCCCCCCACAACCTGCCACTATGAGAGTGCTCCTTCACCTACTCCTGCCTCACTGCTCTAGCATCTATGTTGGGGCATCAAGCCTTCACAGGACCAAGGGCCTCCCTTCCCATTGATGCCAGATAAGGCAATCCTCTGCTACATATGTGGCAGGAGCCACGGGACCCTCTATGTGTATTCTTTGGTTGGTGGTTTTGTCCTTGGGAGTTCTGGGGCGGTCTGGTTGGTTGATATTGTTGCTCTTCCTATGGGGTTGCAAACCCCTTCAGCTCCTTCAGTCCTTCTGCTAACTCCTCCATTGGTGTCCCCTTGCCCAGTCCGATGGTTGGCTGCATGCATCCCAATCTGTATTGGTCAGGCTCTGGCAGAGCCTCTCAGGGGACAGCTTTACCAGGCTCCTGTTAGCAAGCACTTCTTGGTATCAGAAGTGTCTGGATTTGGTGGATGCAGAAGGGATGGTTCCCTAGGTGGGTTAGTCTCTGGATACTTTGTGCCTCGTTTTTAAATCTTTCCCGTTTGTAAATGTTGAACATTTTGTAGCACCAAATTTCTATAATTTGGTGAGGTTTACAGGATGAAGGGCACAAGCTCATGTGCACATGCATGTAATCACACACACTGTGTCAAAGACCTTCATGGAAAACATCATAGTCTTTGCATATAATCTACACATATACATATACCCTTCTGTAAACTTGAGATTGTCTCTGGGTTAACTGTTAGTAGCTAATACTCAAAAAAGCACAAGTGAATTGTTAGACAAAATTCTGTTTTAATATTTTATCTATTTTATGTGTATTTTATTTATTTCCAATCCTTTCAGGATTAGATTTACATATAATCTAACTCTCAAAAGAGTTAGAAACCCATGGGAACTTATATTTTCTGTTGCTGTTACCAACAGTTAATATTGGGAAGTACAGATAAAGTGAGGTGTGTTTGACAGGTTGATTGTCTCTGTCCGTACATGGAGCTCCCACTGATCTATGAGGAGGAGAGCCTCTGGAAGCTGGCAGAAGCCCATCCTGTCCTTTCCTGTTTGGCAGCTGAGAATTTACAAGCACTAGAATTTACAAGGACATTCCGGGAGCTTTATAGTCACTGATATACTGACAGCAGGGTGCTTCCCACCAGACCCCTGCTGGCTGATGGGAAGACCTTAGTGCACTGCATTTCAGACAGTGGCTGTCATTCTCCTGGGCTATGTTTCTTGACCATAGGTCAGGGTAGAGGTTGGGAATCTCTGGAATAGTCTGGAGAAACAGGCACTGAGGAAGGCTTCTTAGAGAAGGCTATTTCCATTGTTTGGTCAGTGCAGACTCTGAGTCCCAGAAGCAGCACGAAACAAAGTGTGCTTTGGTGCATTCTCCAACCCCGAGTAAAATAATAGGGCAGATTCCCCTCACGTCCACTCCATTCACACTTCATACATTTCTTTCCTATTTATCATAATACATTTAAGCTTTAGCTTTTGATTGCATTATAATTTTATCCCCCTTTGCTATGTCAATTGAAAGATTAATCATAACTGCCATCTTTTCTATTTTAAACTGTTATTAAAATAACTTATCTGATATATAGTAGGTCATTTACTCTTTATTTATATATCTAGAATTCAGAAGTTAAATCTTTGAAAAAATATGCTATGTTGTCCTTCATTTTTCAAGAAGGCAAACTTTTACAAGCTGGAATCACTTTGTTATTTGTAGCCTACCATTTTGCATATATGTTTGAAAAACTTGTGTAGTGGAATCTTCTTTTAAATTATTCTGAATTTGAAAAGCCATGATTTTTATTTAATCAACCAAGTGGATAATCTGAGGTTGCTCTGATCTATGGAAATGAACATTCTTAGGAGTAGGATGCCCTTGTTCAGTACAACCATTCTACCAGGTATTATAGTTTAGAGTTCTGCAAAGCGGAGATTCAGTGCAGTGTGCTTCAGCAATATGGCAAGCACAGAGCATCCTGCTGACTTGGCAGCCCTCTGCCACCCCTGAAGAGGAAACTATACATATATGTGTGTGTATATATATATATATATATATATATATATATATATATATATATGTGTGTGTGTGTGTGTGTGTGTGTGTGTGTGTGTGTATACATATATATATATATATATAAATATATATATATATATATATATACACACACACACATATATATATATATATATATATATATATATATATATATCCTTATATAAGCATGTAACAAAATCAAATTACTACTTTAAGTTATGATAACTTAAGAGAAAATTTTGCCTAGAAACTATAGTTATATAGAAGTTCATGAGTTAAAGTCTAACTTAAGAATGCTGATTTTTGCCTATGTGTTGAAAGGTCTATTACCTTTTATCTTGGGAAAGCAAACACTTGCTGTCCTTAAAGAACACATTACTACAGCTCTCTGGACAAAAGGCATACTGGATAACTTGTTTGCTAAGAAAATAACCTTTGTATTGCTACCAGAAAAATAAATAAATAAATAAATAAATATCCTCCAACAAAATGTTCACCCCTGCAATTTCTGTCTCTGTAAACATGCCTGTGATAAAATGCCTTTTGGTGAGCATAAGACTCAGAAAACACCTGTTAGCTGACCTATAAAAGCTGCAGGAGATTGTACCAGGCTGCTATAAGTTTGCAAAGAATTAGCTTGGCTTCCTGTGGGTAGGAAATAAAGAGCTGCTCTCCCATCTCTGCAAGAGCATTGACTCTTTGCTGACTGAGATTATCATAACACCCTTACCTCTTTGAAGGTGACAGAACCTTATCTCTCATGAGTGAAAACGAAAAAGTCACATCTTCCATGTGACCCAATCCTGACTAGTGGTGTATAATGGGAAATCTGGTGTGAGACCCAGGGGAGAAGCAGATGAGGGGAGAGAAGGAAGAGAGGAGGTCAGGGAGAGGAGAAGAAAGTCCTGTGCCGCCTGGCAAGAAAACAATGCATCATAGAGACCACAATTTCCTCTTCTAGATTTTGGATACCGGTTTAAGGGAAAGTGACATTAGTCACTTTGTGACAAAAAGATGTTCCTGACAAATCTGAAATGCCAGATTGAAATGACAGAACCGGGTAGAAAGGGGTGATCCCCTTCTTCCCCATCACAAGGGTAACAGATAAAACTCCTGTAAATAAAAGACAGGTTAGCAAGAGAAAATCAAAACACATTCATTTGATTGTAGTTTTATGTGACATGGGGGGAAATACTTATTTAAGCTTAGGTTCAAGGAAGCAGGTGCAGCCAACCATGTGGAAATGTGATTGGACAAAAAGAATACAATTTAATGGTAATAGCCCAGCAAGGTCCACCTGTCAAAATTCTTCAGGACCTTTTGAGTGGTAACAATTATTCTTCTCAGGCATGAGGCAGGACTCCTCAGAGAAAGGGTCTTGTGACCTTTTATGACACAGTGATGGGCACCATTGGAAATCTTCCTTCATTGTCCACTTCATAGAACCTAGGCAAGGATGGGTGTCACATATAACCTTCATTGCCAACTTGATGGTATCTATAATCTCCATCAAAATGATTCTCTGGGGAAGTCTGTGAGGAATTGTGTAGATAAGTTAATTATGGTGTGAAGATCTACCCTAAATGTGAGCAGTACAATTCTACAAGCTAGAGTATTGGACTAAAGCTAAAGGAGAAAGGGAGCTAAGTGCATGCATGTACTGCTCTCTGCTTCCCATCTGTGGTTGCAATGTGATCAGCCACCTCAGGCTCTGCCAGAAGGGACTGTACCCTGGAACTATAAACCGAAGCAAATCTTTTATCCTTTAAAACGCTTCTTGTCAGTTCTTTGACCACAGCAACATGAAAAGTAGTTGATGCAGTGAGTAATTAATTCAGTAAGAAAGTAAGTAATCCAGTTGGCATGTCAGAGAATTTCCTTGTGGCCACGGCTTAGAATGTTGAAGGATAATTATAGTAATTGTGACTAACTTTGGAGAAGGTTGGTTCTGGATTTATAACTGCCTTTGAGAAGAGGAATTTTGGTGTTAGAAAAGGAATACTGCTTCAGAAAAGGTTAGGAACCAAAGATAGAAGGGCAGGAGGGTAGAGATAGAAGGTAGAGAGACCTTCGATCCAAAGCTGCTGCTGGGGTTTCTAGGGACCCTTCAGAGCACTCAGCGCGGAAGGTTCTGTGCTTTGAAGCGTATTTTCCTGGCCCTCAACTCCAGTGTCCGTATCTCTAATAACTGCTAAGCCACTGCAACAATGCTAGAAACATGGATACTTATGACCCTCAGCTTAAATATTCAGTCCCCAGATACCCAGAAACAGCATCTCACTCTTAGCAAAGTATGGCTACATGACTTTAAGCAAACAAAGGGTTATGTTCAGCAGGAGTCCTTACTGTTTTCTTCTGAAGTCGTCGGAACTTATCGTAGGAACTTATGTCGGCTGACTTTCATAAGTGAGAAGGAAGAGTCTGCTATTGTGACTACATAATGTAGCCTGTCAATGCTTGATTGCATCCCTAGGCTTTTAGCTCTTATGGCTTGATAGCCTCCTACTTGTAGCTGAAAGATGCTGATTGATGCAGACCATGACAACTAGACATGCATGCAAGCAAGAGTTTCTGTAAAATGAGATTTGCCCTCCTGACGAAGTGAGGATCATCTTTGCCTGCTCAGCCTCCAGTCTCCTTGTTACCTCCTAAGTATTCTTCTAAGTATTCTCAAGAAAACCACTATGAGAATCAACAAGCTGGATTAGCAGGTAAAAGCTCTCGCTGCCTAGCCTGATGACTGAGCTGCCTCTAAACGCAGAGGCTGCTCACCCATAACTCCCAAGATTCCCTTATGAAGGCCCTTTGTCTGGCTGGGGTAGCACACTGATCTCACACAAGCTCAAGTGTCCTAGGGTTAATGGCCCAGAAGTTCTTAACAAAGTTTATGCAGGGATGTGGATGGGAAACATGGTAGCTTCCATACCTGTCCTATTTTGACATATGTTCTAGTCTGTCTACACTAAGCACCTTCATCAAGACTGGGAAATGCCATGTCTCTCTTCTCCACTGCCTTACTGAAGTTTTCAGATTGTCTCAGAATTCTGTTGCTGTGAAGAGGCAACATGCTCAAGGCAACTCTTATAAAGGCAAACATTTAGTTGGGGCTGGCTTACAGTTTCAGAGGTTCAGTCCATTATCATCATGGTAGGAAGCATGGTATCCTTCAGGCAGGCATGGGGCTGGAAAAGAAACTGAGAGTTCAACATCTTGATCTGAAGGCAGCCAGAAGAAAACTGTCCCCTGCAAGCAGCCAGGAGGAGGGCCTCTTCTGCACCGGGAGATGTTTCAGCATCTTGGATGATCAAGGAGGAGATCTTGAAATCCACCCTCACAGTGACAGGCTTCCTCTAACAAGGCCACATCTCCTTCAGTAAGGCCACACCTCCTAATAGTACCACTTCCTGTGGGCCAAGCATATTCAAATCTTCACACAGATTTTTCAGTCCTATTTACTCTCTCCTCAGGAAGAAATCCATCCGGTCCTTTTTATTTATTTTCTTTTTAAGACAGCGTCTTTCTATTTGTCCTCGCCACCCTGGAACTTACTATATAAGCCAAGCTGGCCTTGAACTCATGGAGATCCTCCAGTCTCTGCCTCCTGAATACCTTGATTAAAGGAATGTGATACCATGCTGGGTCACATGATTCTGAATACTTGTTTCAGGAACTAGATGCTATACCTGAGGGAACCCTTGCTTTTTTTAACTTTTTTTCTCTCTTCTCTTATTTCTTTCTTTCTTTCTTTCTTTCTTTCTTTCTTTCTTTCTTTCTTTCTTTCTTTCTTTCTTTCATCTTAAGGACCTTGCTATGTGTTGATGTTCCTGCTTGGATGGAAAAGTGTCCTGGTACTTATCCCTGGCTGAACCTTGAGTGGTACAGAGTAACAGTTCTGCTCTACTGCTCCTCTTGCAGCTCCTAAACAAGAATATCCCCAGCTGAGGTGAGGAGCTCAGTGCTGCTCCACTTCTTCCCAGCAAATCTCATAGAAGAGATTTATTGGTGGGGACAAATCCAGAGACAGCTGCCTCTGCTCCTGAGGGGAGACATCAACAAAATGAATATAGGGCAAGTCTCTCAGCTATTAAAAACAATGACTTCATGAAATTTGCAGGCAAATGGAGGGAACTTGAAAATATCATCCTGAGTTAGGTAACCCAGTCACAAAAAGAACACACATGGTATGTCCTCACTGATAAGTGAGTATTAGCCCAAAAGTTCAGAATACCCAAGATTCAATTCACAGACCATATGAAGCTCAAGACCAAAGTGTGGATGCTTCAGTGCTTCTTGGGTGAACAAGACACTCACAGGAGGAAATATGGAGAAAAACTGTGGAGCAGAGACTGAAGGAAAGGCCACCCAGAAACTGCCCCACTGGGGCATCCATCCCATATACAGCCACCAAACCTGGTTGCTATTGTGGATGCCAGGAAGCTCTTCCTGACAGAAGCCTTATATGACTGTCTCCTAAGAGGCTCTGCCAGAGCTTGACAAATACAGAGGTGGATGCTCATAGCCAACCTTTGGACTGAGTGTGAGGTTCCTGATGGAGGAGTTGGAGAAGGGACTGAAGGAGCCGAGGGGGTTTGCAGTCCCACAGAGAGAGCAACAGTGTCAACTGGCCAGACCCCCTGGAGCTCCAGGAGACTGGAACACCAACCAAAGAATACACATTGAAGTACCCATGGCTCAGGCCCCACATGGCAGAGGATGGCCTTGTTAGATATCAGTGGGAGGAAAGGCCCATGGGCCTGAGGGTATTGAATGCCCCAGTGTAGGGGAATGCCAGGGAGGGAAAACAGGATTGGTGGGGGGCATGCAGAGCACCCTCATAGAGGCAGGGGTTGGGGAATGGGATGGGGGGTTCTGAAGTGGAGACCTGGAAAGGGGAAAACATTTGAAATGTAAATAAAGAAAATATCCAAAACAAACAAACAAACAAAACCAGAAACAAAAAAAGAATTCTTGGAGGGAGGAGGTAGAGCTACTCAAGGTGGCTTGAGATTGGTGGGCTCTTGTGACAAGCTTAGAGATTAGTGGGGTTTTATTCAGACGTTTCATCTAAAACTTGTATAATTTGAGGATGGTCCTTTTGAGGGGCTGGAGATGACATTTTTTTTTTTTTTTTTTTTTTTTTGGTTTTTCGAGACAGGGTTTCTCTGCTTAGTCCTGGCTGTCCTGGAACTCACTTTGTAGACCAGGCTGGCCTCGAACTCAGAAATCCGCCTGCCTCTGCCTCCCAAGTGCTGGGATTAAAGGCGTGCGCCACCACGCCCGGCTAGAGATGACATTTTTGACAGACAGGCTAGAAATGCTGTTTACAGAGCGGTCTGGGGGGGAAGGCTATTGACTCATGTCTCAAGGAGTTTATATATAGACTTAAACTCTAAGATAAATTCTGAGGTAAAACAAAACAACTTTCCTCAAATAAACGGTGATTTTATACTGAGGAGCCAGATTCCTGGTCCTGGTCCCTGTCTGACAGTGCCAGACCAGCTAAAGCTCCCTTGGGGGAAAATGGCCAGTTCTGATGTTTGCTTTGGGAGCATGGCTATGTTTGATACTGTTACTACAGAGTTGATTCTGAAACTCACAGACTGGTTTGAATTGAACACATCTTCCCCTTGAGTCCGGTCATAAGCCATGACAACTGAGGCTTTCAGGCACTGCGACCTCCTTCTGAGCTTCAGCTTTTTCATTTCTCTGGGCCGTTGATCTAAGTTGTGAGGGTTCAGCCTTAGCAGCTCTAGAGTCCTGAGGTATTGCTGTCCCGAGATGTAGAGAGGACAATAGTACAGGCTGAAGTCCCAGAGACTCTCTCAGGGACCAGAGCCAAAAGTTGAATGAGGGCACCAGAAGAGGGGGGTGGCACCCAGGGTTGCTGAAGAGGAGGGCACAGGGATGGGGAAGCTGAGGGGGCACCCAGATGCAAAACTTGAACCGACCTGGCCTGGCAAGGTCAGACACTCTGCAGTTAGGTGTGGCGCCAGTGCAGGAGCTGTGGCCAGGTATCTCTAAGTCCGCTAGGCAGCTGGACCCAGGGTCGTGGGGGGTGAGGAGGGGGTGGTGGTGGGTTGGCTATACTATGTAGTCTTCAGACGTCGCAAAGGAAACTTCTCTTTGAAATAGACGAAATCATTTCAGAATACCACTACCAATCAAAATATAGAGTCCTGGAGCCTAGTCCCAGTGAGTAAATCTTGTTGGAGTAGGTATAGCCTTGTTGGAGGAAGTGCATCACTGTGGAGGCAGGTCTCATATGCTCAAGATAACCCTAGTGTGGCAGTCTCCTTCTGCTGCATATGGATCTACATGTATAACTCTCAGCTTCTTCTCCAGCACCATGTCTGCCTGCATGCTGCCATGATGATAATGGACTAAACCTTTTAAACTATAAGCCAGCCCCAATGAAATGTTTTTCCTCTATAAGGGTTACCGTGGTCATGGTCTCTTTTTACAGCAACAGAAACCCTAACTAAGGCATTACTCCATGAAATTTCTTGTCATACACCAATCATACAGGATGAGCACATTATATTTAGGAATATATATCTATACACATATGTAAAAATTAATGAAGAGTGAGGCAATGACTTTGAAAGAAAGCAAGGAGAGGCAATGGGAGGGCCAATGGGAAGGAAAAGCGGGGGGGGGGGGGGTGATACAATTACATTATATTCTCAAAAAGAAAAGGGGCTGGCTTCAAAACTGCTAGCCTCCTGCTTTAGCTTCCCTACTGCTGATACTGTGAGCATGCATATGTTCATTCTTGGATATATATATATATATATATATATATATATATATATATATATATATATATATATATCTTTAATTTTTTTAACTCCAGCTTTTTTATAGCTGTCAATCAAGGTACACTACTTGCTTTGTCTTTGGTACTTGACTCTTGAATGGAATCACACTGAGACTTTTCATAATCTTCCCATTAGCCCTTCCTTTATGGATCGATGCAACACCTTCTAATGGATACCTGCCTTTTCTGAACCAGATTCTTTAGTTGTTCACCTCATTCTTTGGGTTATTGCATATCCACTCAATAAACTCATTTTAGAATGAGAGAGCTAGAGTAGCTCCCTGTGATTTGAAGTAAAAATAAAAGCAATGAATATAGATGAAATATTAATGCCTCTCTCAGCTACCAAGGGTTCGTGAGAAAAATGAATGAGTTATAAAAAAGGTGAGCATTAAATGTGACATATTTGTTATTCATAAATTCAGTCCATACAAATTACTTTAAAATGTCAATATTTTCTATTTTCTTCATATCTTACTTTGAAATATCTTTTTTCAAAGTGGTGAGAATATCTTTAGAACATGTCAACCCAAAACCATAGGATCCAAGTGATTATTGACTTGAAGAACAAAGTAAATTGGTGGAAAGAAAGGATCACTGTTTGTGTGTATGTGTGTGTGTGTGTGTGTGTGTGTGTGTGTGTGTGTGTGTGTTATTAAATTATAATCACCCAGTGTAGTATCTTTAAGTAAATTTTTTAGAAATATAATATTAAAAGATTTCTATGCAAAGAAAGCTGTAATGTTGTAATCATGAAGAAATCTTGCTTATTTATAATAATCTTTACATGACCAAAGTAACTCTTATAAAGGACAACATTTAATTGGGGCTGGCTGGCTTACAGATTCAGGGATTCAGTCCATTATCATCAAGGTGAGAGCATGGCAATGTTCAGGCAGGCAAGACACTGGAGGAGCTGGGAATTTTAAGTCTTCATCTAAAGGAAGCTAGGAACAGACTGTCTCCATGAGGCTAGGAAGAAGGTTTCTAAACCCATCCCTGACAGTGATATACTTCCTCCAACAAGTGTAACCTCCCCCAGCCTTGAAGCAGGCCAATTTAGACTTTGCTGCCACTGAAATGAGATCACCTGCGGTGTAGCCTTCCGACTTAGTTGGCTCTATTGTTATGTCAACTGCTGCTGTACTTCTCCAAAATCCTGCTCCCTGTTGAGATACCCTTGAGACATTCCAGAGACACAATGCATCCTGCACATTGCATGTCCTCTTCAGGCTGGACCCAGGTGCCAAGAGTGGACTGGCAGGAGGAGGGGCCTACCCTCTTTATAAGCATAGACTCTCAATAAACTTTGGGGCCTTGAACAGAGTACTTTGTCTTGGCCTCCATATTTCTCTCGACCTTTCTCTCCCATACAGCTCCTGCCTCCCTCTCAGGAACCCAGTTAGCATAGGCCACGGGCAGCTTACAAACAAGGCCACACCTCCTAATAATACCATTCCCTGAAACAAGCATATTCCAACCAACACAGGCGCCCAAAGAGTTTATTAAGCCATATTTATGGAGTGTTTCTGTGGTGTTTTAAAAGGGAATGTCCTCAATAGGGTACATATATTTGCATGGTTAGTCCTCAGTTGATGAATTGCTTGGAAAAATTACAAGGTATGAATGGGATTGTCAGGGAAAATATTGCCTTATGCAAGGAGACATAGCACTGGGAAGGGTGGACTTTTGAGATATCAAGAGCTCATGCTAGGCCCAATGTTGAGCTCTCTACCTGCTGTGTGGCTCAGAGTATAAAGTTCTCAGCTACTGCTCCAATGTCATGGTCCCTGACATAATAATGGACTACCCCTATGTGACTGAAAGCAAGGCCTCAATTAAATGCTTACTTTATAAGAGTTGCCTTGGTCATAGTGTCCGTTTACAGCAATAGAACAACAGTTTGCAGATTTCTCAAATAGGTTAGCACTTGCATCGACAGAATAAAAAAAGCAGACAGTCATGACCATGTGGATGGCCTTCTGTCTGTCAAAGCCTTAGGTAGAACAAAAGGCTAAGAGAGAATTATGCCTATCTTTGCTGTGGCAGTGGTCTTCTCCTGACTTGGCTCAAATTCACACTAGGACTAACATCATTAAATCGAATGTATCTTAGGACTTCAGACTCGTTCTGCCTGCCTGCCTGCCTGCCTACCTGTTTTTTTTCTCTCTCTCTCGCTCTACACACACACACACACACACACACACACACACACACACAGCCCACTAAATATAGGTCTCTTAAGAAATGTGGCTAATAGATTTCTCACCAGAGACTATGAAAGCCAGAAGATCCTGGACAGATGTTATGCAGACACCAAGAGAACACAAATGCCAGCCCAGGCTACTATACCCAATGAAATTCTCAATTACCATAGATGGAGAAACCAAAGTATTCCATAATAAAACCAAATTCACATAATATCTTTCCATGAATCTAGCCCTTCAAAGGATAATAAAGGGAAAACACCAAAACAAAGATGGAAACTACACCCTAGAAAAATCAAGAAAGTAATCCTTCAACAAACCAAAAAAGATAGCCACAAGAAAAGAATCCCAACTTTAACAAGAAAAATAACAGGAAGCAACAATTACTTTTTTTTTAAATTTCTCTTAACATCAATGGACTCAATTACCCCAATAAAAAGACATAGATTAATAGACTGGCTACACAAACAGGAACCAACATTTTGCTGCTTACAGGAAACCCAGCTCAGGGTAAAAGACAGACACTACCTCAGAGTGAAAGGCTGGAAACAATTTTCCAAGCAAATGGTCTGAAGAAACCAGCTGGAGTAGCCATTCTAATATCGAGTAAAATTGACTTCCAACCCAAAGTTATCAAAAAACAAAACAAAACAAAACAAAATAAAACAACAAAAAAACAAACAAGGAGGGGCACTTCATACTCATCAAAGGTAAAATCTACCAAGAGGAATTCTCAATTCTGAATATCTATGCTCCAAATACAAGGGCAGCCACATTCAATTAAGAAACTTTAGTAAAGCTCAAAGCACACAATAATAGTGGGAGACTTCAACACCCCACTCTCACCAATGGACAGATCCTGGAAACAGAAACTAAACAGAGACACATGGACACTAACAGAAGTTATGAAACAAATGGATTTAACAGATATCTACAGAACATTTTATCCTTAAACAAATGGATATACCTTCTTCTCAGCCCCACATGGTACCTCCTCCAAAATTGACCATATAATCGGTCACAAACAGGCCTCCACAGATGCAAAAATATTGAAATTATCCCACGCATCCAATCAGATCACCATGGACTAAGGCTGATCTTCACTAACAGCATAAATAATAGAAAGCCAACATTCATGTGGAAACTGAACAACACTCTACTCAATGATTCCTTGGTCAAGGAAAAATAGAGAAAGAAATTAAAGAGTTTTAATAGTTTAATGAAAATGAAACCACAGCATACCCAAACTTATGGGACACAATGAAGGCAGCCCTATGAGGAAAACTCATAGTCCTGAGTGCTTCCAAAAGGAAACTAGAGATAGCATACACTAGCAGCCTGAGAGCACACTTAGAAGCTCTAGAACTAAAAGAAGCAAATTCATCCAAGAGGAGTAGATAGCAGGAAGTGATCAAACTCAGGCCTGAAATCAACCAAGTGGAAACAAAAAGAACTATTCAAAGAATCAACCAAACCAGGAGCTGGTTCTTTGAGAAAATCAACAGGATAGATAAACACTTAGCCAGACTAACTAGAGGGCAGAGGGACAGTATCCGAATTGACAAGATCAGAAATGAAAAAGTAGACATAACAACAGAACCTGAGGAAATCCAAAACATCATCAGATCCTACTACAAAAGGCTATATATACTCAACAAAACTAGAAAACCTGGATGAAATGGACAACTTCCTAGACAGTTATGAGGTACCAAAGTTAAATCAGGATGAGATTAAAAATCTAAACAGTCCCATTTCCTATAAAGAAATAGAACCAGTTATCAATAGTCCCCCAACCAAAGAAAAGCCCAGAACCAGATGGGTTTAGTGCAGAGTTCTATCAGACCTTCAAAGAAGACCTAATTCCAACTCTCCTCAAACTATTCCACAATGTAGAAACAGAAGGTACTCTACCCAATTCATTCTATGAAGCCACAATTACCCTGATACCTAAACCACACAAAAATCCAACAAAAAAAGAGAACTTCAGACCAATTTCCCTTATGAATATCAATGCAAAAATATTCACTATAATCCTTGCAAACCGAATCCAAGAACACATCAAAACAATCATCCATCATTACCAAGTAGGCTTCATCCCAGGGATGCAGAGATGGTTTAATATATAGAAATCCATCAACGTAATCCACTATATAAACAAACTCAAAGACAAAAACCACATGATCATCTCGTTAGATGCTGAGAAAGCTTTTGACAAAATCCAATACCCCTGCATAATGAAAGTCTTAAAAAGATCAGGAATTCAAGGCCCATACCTAAACATAAAAACAATATACAGCAAACCAGTAGCCAACATCAAACTAAGAGAAGAAGAAGCAATCCCACTAAAATCAGGGACTAATCAAGGCTGCTCACTTTCTCCCTACCTATTCAATATAGTACTTGAAGTCCTAGCCAGAGCAATTCGACAACAAAAGGAGATCACAGGGATGCAAATTGGAAAGGAAGAAGTCAAAATATCAGCATTTGCAGATGATATGATAGTATATATAAACGACTCTAAAAATTCCACCTGATAAACAGCTTCAGTGCAGTAGCTGGATATGAAATTAACTCAAATCAATGGACATTTTCTACACAAAGCATAAATGGGCTGAGAAAGAAATTAGGGAAAAAACACCCTCCACAATATTCACAAATAATATAAAATAGATTGGTGTGACTCTAACTAAGGAAGTGAAAGATCTGTATGATAAGAACTTCAAGTCTCTCAAGAAAGAATTGAAGATCTCACAAGATGGAAAGATCTCCCATGCTCATGGATTGGCAGGATCAATATAGTAAAAAGGGCTATCTTGCCAAAAGCAATCTACAGATTCAATGCAATCCCCATCAAAATTCCAACTCAATTCTTCACAGAGTTAGAAAGGGCAATTTGCAAATTCATCTGGAATAATAAGAAACCTAGAATAGCAAAAACTATTCTCATCAATAAATGAACCTCTGATGGAATCACCATGCCTGACATTAAGCTGTACTACAGAGCAATTGCTATAAAAACTGCATGGTACTGGTACAGCGACAGACAGGTAGATCAATGGAATAGAATTGAAGACCCAGAAAAGAATCCACACACCTCTAGTCACTTGATATTGACAAGGATGGTTAAAACTATCCAGTGGAAAAAAGGCAGCATTTTCAACAAATGGTGCTGGCACAACTGGCTGTTATCATGTAGAAGAATACGAATTGATCCATTCTTATCTCCTTGTATAAAGCTCAAGTCTAAGTGAATCAAAGACCCCATATAAAACCAGAGACACTGAAATTAATAGAGGAGAAAGTGAGGAAAATCCTTGAAAATGGGGCTTCTGTAAGGCAAAAGACACTGTCAATAAGACAAAAAGCAACAGATTGGGAAAGGATCTTTACCAATCCTAAATCTGATAGAGAAGCTGGACTCCAGAAATTCAAATAACCCCAATAAAAGTGGGGTTCAGACCTAAACAAAAATTTCTCAACTGAGGAATACCGAATAGTTGAGAAGCACCTGAAAAATTGTTCAACATCCTTAATCATCAGGGAAATGCAAATCAAAACAACCTTGAGATTCCACCTCACACCAGTCAGAATGGCAAAAATAAAAAATTCAGGTGACAGCAGATGCTGCCGTGGATGTGGAGAAAGAGGAACACTCCTCCATTGCTGGTGGGATTGCAAGCTGGTACAACCACTCTGGAAATCAATCTGGCAGGTCCTCAGACAATTGAACATAGTACTACTGGAAGATCCAAAAATACCTTTCCTGGGCTTATACCCAGAAGATATTCCAACTGGTAATAAGGACACATGCTTTGCTATGTTCACAGCAGCTTTATTTATAATAGCCAGAAGCTGGAAAGAAGCCAGATGTCCTTCAACAGAGTAATGGATACAGAAAATGTGGTACATTTACACAATGGAGAACTACTCAGCCATTAAAAACAATGAATTTATGAAATTCTTGGGCAAATGGATGTATCTGGAGGATATCATCCTGAGTGAGGTAACCCAATCACAAAAGGAGTCACTAGATATGCACTCACTGATAGGTGGATATTAGCCCAGAAATTTAGAATACCCAAGATACAATTTGCAAAACACAAGAAAATCAAGAAGGAAGACCAGCGTGTGGATACTTAATTCCTCCTTTGAATAGGAAACAAACTACCCATGAAAGGATTTACAGAGACAAAGTTTGGAGCTAAGATGAAAGGATGTACTATCCAGAGACTACCCCACCTGGGCATCCATCCCATAATCAGTCACCAAACTCAGACACTATTGCATAGGACAGCAAGAGTTTGCTGAAGGTACCCTGATATAGCTGTCTCTTGGGAGGCTATGCCAGTGCCTGTCAAATACAGCAGTGGATGCTCACAGTCATCTATAAGATGGAACACAGGGCCCCCAATGGAGAAGCTAGAGAAAGCACCCAAGGAGCTGAAATGGTATGCAATCCTATAGGTGGAACAAGAATATGAACTAACCACTACCCCTAGAGCTCATGTCTCTAGCTGCAAATGTAGCAGAAGATGGCCTAGTCGGCCATTATTGGGAAAAGAGGCCCCTTGGTATTGCAAACTTTATATGCCCCAGTACAGGGGAACTCCATGGCCAGGAAGTGGGAGTGGGCAGGTAGGGGAGCAGGGTCGGGGGAGGGTATAGGGAACTTCCGGGATAGCATTTGAAATGTAAATAAAGAAAATATATAATAAAGAATAAAATAATAAGAAAAAAAAAAAAGAAATGTGGCTAATAAGTTTCAACCAAGAATAGTTGGTTCAGATGTTTCCTGGATTTTCTCACCAGTATATTTAAAGACAATACTGATAGACTGTGCCATGTTCTGGTCATAGAGATATCATACATGTCTCCACTGGATAGTCCTGGTCAAGCAGTGTAGGAAGCAAGGACTTGGATGATCACATCTATAATTTTGAACAGTTTTGGAAGATGATAAATACAGTGAAATTGGTGACTTATTTCTAATGTCACCAGGTATATTGGGAAGAAAAGGTAAAAGATCAGTGTAGCAAATTCCTACCTTGAGTGATAGATGACTGACCTTCAGTCTAATATGTGTGTCATGGGGCAAAGATTGGCAAATATTAATCCAGAATCTGTCATTCCATAATGAGTGCAATTATGAATTTCAAGAGTCATAGAGATGTAACCTAAAAGTTATGGCATTGATGAGGAAGTAACTGGCTTTTAAAAATTAGAATGGAAACATAGAGGTAAAGGTGAGGATAGTGAGCCACTAGAGAAGTCTACCTCTGCCAATGGAAAGCCCTCCCAGTAGACATGACATTGCAGTACATATATGAGATTTTGGCCCATGATGCACAGCTTGAATTTGATCATGAAGAAATTACTGGGCAGTAGTTTTCAGAATTATCACAGTCATGAAATGCAAGTAAAAGCTTTTGAATTTTCTCAGAGTAAGGAAGAGCAGGAAGACATATCAATTAAGTACCACATGGAATTCTGGTTTAGAGTCGGTTTAGAAAAATAGTAGTAGTCAAACAACTGCAAAAGATGAGGAGTAACAAGTGAGTTAACAGGACGATTTGAATCTTAACTTCGTATTTCTGACGACTGTGCTACGATCATGTAGGATGTTAACATTTGGGGAGACAGATGAAGGATGTGCAGGAAATTTGCTGTGTTTGTTTTAAACCATTTTGCAAGTCTGAATGAATTTACCTTTCAATATAAACATTGAAAAAAAGAAATAAGCTAATAAAACTAATTAAATCAAATTACACAGGCTACAGGTTTTCAGTAGTATGTAACTGTAATCCGATATATACAGGATGCTGTGCCAGGAGAATGGTAAGCTGGAATCCAGTCCATGCCTCACAAGCAGCATAGCAAGATCCTGTCTTCTGTAACAAAAAGCCAGAAAACACCGTATATTGCACAAACCTGTGATAAAACAGCAACTGAAAGTGGAAGCTACACAGAGGAAGTAAATGTGGAAAATATTCGGAATGCTGGTTTTATGCCTTCTCACATTACACTGTGTTCAGAGCAAGCCTTGTTTTTTTCTGAGAAAAACAAATTGTAAAGGAAAAGTGAGTTGTAAGAAAATAAACCATAAGCCAGCATGAAGAACGGTGTAAAATGATCACTTATTCAAAAGAACCTCGAGGTAGGGAACTGACTGAAGAAGAGGTTAGAAGTATTAAAAACATAAATGAAAATAAAACTTCCCACAAATCAGCTATTTCTTTTCTCTGTTAATTTCTAACAACAAAGCAGGGTTATTATATTTGACAGATATATTCTATTTCTTCTAATAAGAATTATCTACCTGCAACTTTTAAGTAGGAATTTCTTTCTCCTCCTACAAACAGGAAAGGGAAGCTAAAGGAAACTGTACATAAAGCAAAAGTATCTACAGAAAAATTGAATTAGCTTCAGAGAAAAGGAAACTGGGTGTATACCAACTACCCAAGAAGCTAGGGCTAGGACATCATTTGAGTGGAGGCAGTCATGGCCAGCTCAGGTAATGGATTAAGTCTCTTGAAAATCAGAAAGAAACTAGTAACTGGTTATACAGTAGCTAAATGAAAAGAACCTTCTGTGTACCATAAAATAACAGTAATGATGATGGTGTATAGGAGCAGAATTAGAGCATTCAGTATATGAAGACCACCGTTAAGAATTTCGCATGTGAATCTGTGTGATACTGTATATGAGGTAGTTGGGCTATTTCCACTGTACAGATTGTGGGAAATGCAAGTGTTAAAACACAATCTGAACACAAACCATTAGGTGCAGAGGGGAAGCTTTCAACCACAAGGTTTCTACTCTGACTTGAATGTATAAAAAAAGATGACAAAAAAACCCCAAGGATTTTCCCCTTCTCCTGGGAGATGTTCCTTCTAATTTATAGTACTTTCACATCTTCATAAATGTGCCTAACGATGGAATGTTCCTGCCATGGCTCTCAGGGAGAAACTGGATATAAAGAGGGCATGTGGAACACTCACACCCCTTGCCTCTTCACTGAAACTGAGTGCGGCACCCTGCAAACCAATGTTGTTGGTTTTTTCCCCCAATTTTTATTAGATATTTTCTTCATTTACATATCAAATGCTATCCCGAAAGTCCCCTATACCCTCCCCATCCCCCGCCCTGCTCCCCTACCCACCCACTCCCACATCTTGGCCCTGGCGTTCCCCTGTACTGGGGAATATAAAGTTTGCATGATCAAGGGGCCTCTATTCCCAATGATGGCCAACTAGGCCATCTTCTGCTACATATGCAGCTAGAGACACGAGCTCTGGTGGTACTAGTTAGTTCATATTGCTGTTCCACCTATAGGGTTGGAGACCCCTTCAGCTCTTTGGGTACTTTCTCTAGCTCCTCCCTTGGGAACCCTGTGTTCCTTCTAATAGCTGACTGTGAGCATCCACTGCTGTATTTGACAGGCACTGGCATAGCCTCCCAAGAGACAGCTATATCAGGGTCCTTTCAGCAAAATCTTGCTGGCGTATGCAATAGTTTCTGCGTTTGGTGGCTGATTATGGGATGGATCCCCAGCTGCAGCGGTCACTTGTTGGACCATTCTTTTTCTCAGCTCCACACGTGATCTCTGCAACTCCTTCAATATGTGCTTTGTTTCTAACTCTAAGAAGGGGAGAAGTGTCCACACTTTTGTCTTCATTCTTCTTGAGTTTCATGTATTTTGCAAATTGTATCTTGGGTAATCTAAGTTTCTGGGCTAATATCCACTTATCAGTGAGTACATGTTATGTGAGTTCTTTTGTGATTGGGTTACCTCACTCAGGATGAGACCCTCCAGATCCATCCATTTGCCTAGGAATTTCATAAATTCATTATTTTTAATAGCTGTGTAGTACTCCACTGTGTAGATGTACCACATTTTCTGTATCCATTCCTCTGTTGAGGGACATCTGAGTTCTATCCAGTTTCTGTCTATTATAAATAGGGCTGCTATGAACATAGTGGAGCACATATCCTTATTACCAGTTGGAACATCTTCTGGGTATATGCCCAGGAGAGGTATTGCAGGATGCTCCGGTAGTACTATGTCCAGTTTTCTGAGGAACCGCCAGACTGACTTCCAGAGTCAAACCAATGTTCTTAAAGACACTGCAGAATGATCCCTTCCTGCCACCCAGACACCACTCTGTCCTCAGGAGGGATTCCTCCATGCAAAATGCTTGGAGAGTGATATATCAGGTAGAATTTGATTCTCTGCTCCAAATTAGCAACTAGGAAGAGATTCTGTGGAAGATGGTGATGCAAATAAATGCTCCAAAGTATAAAGTTGAGAGACTTTAAAATACCTCTATTTCATATTCTGTGTTCAGAAAATATGGACAATAGCAATCAGAAATCACTGATATTAACTGAACATGAAAAATAGCATGATGGAAACGTTGGGAAAAATTGTCCTGGAGAATGGAATTTGCAAATGCAAGTTGAATAGAGTTAACTAGAATGTCTACAGCATCCCAAGCACACATTAATTAGCCTTGAGTCAGGCTGTAGTCATTGGATGGGTCTTTATTTCCTTATACTAAGGCAGAATTTCATCTACTTCAACAGAGGTTCTCTTCAGCACTGTTTGAAAATCATGGGCCACCTCTTATTCCTAGCCTTGATGGAGAGGTATTCGTACAAACAATGGCATCCAATGATGTGACACCATGTCAAATGACACCCCCAAACCCTAAATAAGCAGACAAGAGTGAGAACACTGAAAGTTAGAGAAGGTGCTTAGCAAGTGTCGTGGTCATTGTTCTGTTGCTGTGAGGGACATCCTAACCATGACAGTTCCTATACAGAAAAGGATCTAGTTTAGGCTTGTTTATAGGGTCAGAGGTTTAGTCCATTGTCATTATGGTGGAGAGCATTGTAGCATGCAAGCAGACATGGTACTGGAGAATATATCTAAGGGTCCACCTTGTGGTTATTTTTCTCATCTAGTTTTCCATACATAATTTGATAGGCATATTTGTAAGTTGGCTTTTGGTTTCTTGACACATGAATTAAATATTATGATAGAAAAGACTATTATTAGTCTTTTTGCTACACCCACTCCAGTAGTGACTTGCAAGACAGGACTAGAAACCTGGACACAGTCCCAAGGTGAAAAGTTCACAGTAAATTAGTCTCCTGGAACCATGGCACCCCGTATAACAAATGCTTCAAACTTGTCCTTGCCAATGGATCTGTGTGCTTTCTTTCAGTTTCTTTCAGGGCTTGGAATTCAGGGCCTATTCAGTGACATTCAGAATTGCCTCTAGTACTGTAAGAAAGACAGTAAAAGAAATCAGGCGTTACCATCTACTATATAGAGTTAGAAATCTCAGGGCAAGCTTAGCAAAATAAGTTTAGAATTCTTACTATAGTTATGTATGGCAGACTACAATACTTATTAGTAGAAAGTCCCCCAACACAATCACTTAGAATAAAAGCTTAGTCACTCACATATACAGGAATGTACAATGGTTTAGGAAGTAGTTGGGATGTGGTTTGAGGAGGAGCTAGAATATTGCATTATTCATGAGAAGGTTAGCTAGAACAGAACTCCCTAATTAGAACTATGGCTTGGGTGTGAAAGCCCTTGATCCGGGAGTGTAAAGACCTCTTGCAGAGCACCCAGGTTCTGCTCCCAGCACCCACATAGAACAGCTTAAAACTGTGTAATTCCAGTTCCAAAGGATCCGCGGCCCTCTTCTGACCACCTCAGGCACTAGGCACATACATGCTATACATACATATAAGCAAAATATGTATTTTCATGTATATGTACATATATATAAAGCATATATAATAATTTAATATATATTTAAAACAAAAAATGAGTATATTATTCAACATAATGAAAAAACTCAGACACATAAACTGCTGTGTCCCTGACAATAACAGTCCCCCTTTTTGCTATAAGCACATAGAAAGGAGGACATAGTCTGGTCCCCCATTCAACAATTATCACACACACTCAGCTGTGGCTTTGTTTTTGTTTTATAAACAAAATCATCAAGTGTTCAAAAATCTGCTTTAATTATATTTTTATGAAGTCCAGGAAGAACATCATTGTAATTCATGGTACAAAAAGCAAATGACATCTGAACATGCAATAAAAAGTGGATCCACAATGAAAATAATATATGTCGGTACTAAAATATAGTTACTTGCTTCCCTAAAGGGAAAAGACTTCTTTTAATTATCTATTCACTTGGATTTTGAGAAAATACTTTTTTCTTGATTGCTTTGGGGAAGTGTCTGTTTGTACTACTTTGGGTTTTAATGTAAGTCTCTCACTATCTTTTTGTTGTTGCTGTTTTAAGACAGGGTCTTAGTACGTACCTCTGATTGGCCTGGAGCTTACTATGTAGATGAGGCTGGTCTCAGACTCATCTGCTTCTGCTGGGATTAAACTCATGAACCACCATCCCCAGCTGAACGCCTCTCATTCTGAAAGCCATTATTTTCAATCTATAATATTAGATAATCCAAAAGTATGACAGATAGCTTGGTAACTGGATTCTTGTTACATACAAAGCCATTAGCAAAAATATGTAACAAAATTTCTTGCAAAACAAACTAATTTGTCCTTATATACAGAAGTTCACTTTCTTCCTCATAGTCTATTCTAAAAGGGACTTGGGGTTGGAGAGATGCTATCCATCTTCATGGAATTCTTACTTTGGGTGGCATGTGGAAATCATAAAGGGCAATGTAACCACTAAAAACATCTCTTTTAAATGGATTATAAAAATTGAATCTGGGTCTCTCAATTCAGAAGGAAAATGTAGCTTGAATAAAAGAATCCACCCCTTTATGGTTTTCAAAGTTTAATCTTCATAAGGTCAACACTTACTGAGTAACGGGGACAGCCTCTGGGACTGTGATCAGAGGACATGGGGAAATACATTTTTTGTGTGCAACATATGCACTCTATGACCCAAGCTGCTGAGAAGTTTCACATAAGGGCATGCACACATTTCATACTGACATAGTTTACAACACCTTGGGGGAAAGATGATGGATTCCTGGGAAATGCCACAGAATCTATATACAAATGCATGAGGCAAAGGGAGACCAAAATACAAGTTTAAAAATACATTTGGAAATCATTTCAAAGCCCAGTATCATATTTCCTGACAATGGAAAAAAATCTAGCATCCTATAGAGTACCATGTAAACAATGAAAATGTAACTTTATATAATTCAAAGCCTCAAAAGAAAATAAATTTCGGGTTTATCTTCGCTGCTTGGCTCAGTCTGCAGAACTGAATTATCTGAACAAAACTGGTCCACGTAGCCATAGCGAAGGGCCGTGCATGCTCCCTCTGGGATGCCTCGGCCCTCTAGGCCACCAGCTTTCATGTTCCTCAGGTAGCTTGCAATGTATGAGCCTGTGGAGTGACGGTTCACGGCCAGAGCAGGAGCAGGAGGTTTACTTCTAAGGACCACTCCTCCTCTGGTGCTCTGGGCCATAGCTTTTTGCTTGCCAGCTTCCTGCTTCTCCTTGGCGCGGCTAGCAATGTTGCGCACTCTGCTCTGGCTTCTAGATGACAACTTTCTGACTAATGCCCTGGGACATTGATTGACATCCTGCTTTGAGTAGAGCACTTGACAGCTGTCTTCTTGGTCAAAGGACACCAGCTTCCGGAGCTGTTCAGTTAGGGCATCTAAAGGCTCTAATGACTTTGTCTTCATAGTCATGCTCTTGTCCCTAATGCCGTTTGTCACAAAGCTCCTACTAATACATTGGTACTTGCTTTCAAAATTGCAGGCAATGTCCTCTGATGTTAAGTCCCCCAGACTTTTGGATTTGCACGGACTTGGCAGTTTTAACGAAGCCAAAGGAGCATGTGTTGTTGGTGTGGGTATAGGAGCATGCATATCTGGAGCTCTAGGCTGCTGGGGCTCACAGATTTGGTTCGTTTTTGCATCTGAACTTGAGAAATGGTTATACACAAAGCCAGCACCCTGATAGGTTACATGAGAAATACTGTGATTTTTGACACCTGGAATATTGTTGAGTATTTCAGAAGGGAGGAGAGTCTCTTTACAGTAGCCATTCCTCAAGCTCCTCTGAATGTGTTCTACCATCTCCTGGCTCTGCTGCAGTTTTAGTGGAGAAACAAGTTGATTCAGAGCTTCTTCCCCATGGTCACAGGTTGTTAGAGACAGGTTTTCAGATTCTCCATCAATTTCCACAAGACTGCTCTCTGCAGAATTTATAGAGAAAGCAGGGTCTGCCATTATATCTTCTATGGCCAACTCCATGGAGAGACCAGGGCTGTTCATCACTTGCCTATGGTCCTCTCCATGGGTGGGGCTTTTGGGAAATTGACCAGGGGAAGCATCAGGGGGCCCAGGCAGGTTGCCTTTAATGATCCTTGTCTTGGCTTTATCTGAAGGGTCATCACCTGGCTTTGGTGTAGAGATGGGAGAGCCAATCACTCCACAAGCAACTGCGTTATTTGCCAGTTTGGTGGTCTCAGCACTAGAGAGCTTGTTCAGCTCAGGAGATGAGCACAGGAAGGAGGCCTTCTGGTTCCCCTGGGAAAGCCCATGCTTGAAGGGTGTTTGGAGGCCCAATGTGATCGGCAAAGGAGCACCTCCTGATGCCCCACTGGTGCTAAGGAGATGAGAAACCACAGTAACGTTCGCCGGGTGGTTGCTTTCTTCAAACTGGCCAATCAGTGCCGAGATGGAACTGCCCGACTGATTCTCATTTGTTAAAGTCACGTCATCAATGAGATTGGAAATTTCAGTGTCCTGTAGAATGGCAGTTGAATGTAAATCAGGGATGTCAGAACAGAGCGCGGAGACGTCGGAGAGAGAAAAGGACGTTGCAGCGCTGCTCTTGGTTCTGCTGCCTTCCAGGTTCTCTACCTCCAGAGAACTTTGAGAAAGGACGCTTGCGGACAGCATGCCTTTCCCTCCCGAGAAGCCCTTGGCATGCTCCTTCTCGTCGGTTCTCATTCCATGCAGATCTTGCAGTCCCTTCGTTGCAGAGTCAAGCGCCAAATGCTTCCTTGGAGAAAGGAATCTGGGGGGATCGTAGTTTTCCTGGCAATCATTTGTCATATTTGGTTTGATCCTCCCACTCTTTGCACCTCGTCCCTGTTCTGGGTTTGATACACTGGCACTTGGCCCTTGGTTGGCATCTTTGTGGAGGAGGGTACTGGAGGAGGAGGATAACTTTTTGTTGAAATTTGAAAAATGTGGGTCTTTTATAGTTGCGGCTCCCTTTCTTCTGTCATCCTTGTCCTCTGCTAAATAAAGCAAACAGCATTTTAGGTAAAGGGTATCACTTTATGTAGGCCCTGGGACAGTCATGTTTGTCTTGACACAGACAAATGGAGAATGTAAATCTGAATTACGTTGTGACAGAATATAATTATGGATAAGCAGAAGTTTGCAACACGGTGTGTGCGCGCGATGGATAAATGGTGAAATATATTTACAGGAACTTCGCTGAGCTTTCTTTTGAATGTCTATTACATCAGCTGAGGATGTAATATTCATTGTCCAGATAATGTCAATGAGTTACTATGCTTTCAAGGTGAGGATTACCTTACGCTGCTTCCTATTCAGATCTGTACTACACAGAAGCATGGCAACAAAAGCAGAACAAGACAGCTCTGTTAGACAGTGCGCTACGGTACCTGTAAACAAGACACTAGCAGCTTTCAAAGTTACACATGTATTAGCAACAGGCAAGCCACAAAGGATAGAATCTTAAAAAGACATTTTGGAAAACTGTTTACCTAACCCATTAATTTCTAGCACAATTGGAAGGTACAATATGTCCACAAAATTATTCATATCTATTGGCTTAAAGTCATCAATTCCAAGTCACTGCTGTTATTTAATATTCTCTTGATAATATTTATTTTACTTCAGTACAAAAATATATGTTGCATTCTCCCCCCCACCCCCGACTCCAAGGTGGTAGTAAGATGTTAACTAAGGAAATCTGTAAAACGTACAGTTTGCAGAAGTCTAGCATACTGCATCCCTTTTGATGTGTGCTGAGACGAAGCTCAGCATTTAATTATTTTTATCTGATTATTTGTCCTTTAACTCTTTCAAAGTCATAGTGTGTGGATAAAAAATTTTTTTCACAAAAATACTTTCTCTTCACTAAAATTTTATTCATCATCTAAAAAAAATTAAGTTTCCCAAATTGTAAACCATTAAATATTCCATAACATCCTTTCCAGAAGTAGCTACTTTTGTAAAGACAGACTATTAAGAACTTTGTATTCTGATTTTTTTCTCAATTGCTTTTTGTCCGTAATGTATCTGGGATCAGTGTAATGATTATGTATCATTCAACATTTGCTGCAATTTTAATGCATGTGATTAGTCCTTATATCTTTTTAAAGGTAGGAAAGAAGCATTTTCTTTCTCTTGCTTCCCAGTTCATGCCTTGGCTTAGCATCCTCTGCAGTTAGAAGACTACTTAGTACAGATCTCTACTGAACATAACTTTACTGCGCTGAAGCAGCTTTTTAAAATAAACTTAAAGCCATACATATCCTCTCTTCTCTGACACTATGCTTAAGAAAACTTTGAACATTTTCCCAGTGCTAGATAGACTCCAGGGCCATGCAAACTAGGAAATTTTCAAGCTTGGTTTCTCCCCTTCTAAAAAAGTATTCAAGAACTACCTTTTCTTTTCTCACTAGAACACCTTCACCTTACAATAAGAACCGATACAAGGAAAACGGCATTTGTGGAAAAACAAGTCGCTGAAGTTATATTTGTTTGGATAAAGACTAATTTTGCTAAAATGCAAAAACAAGATATTACACTCTACTTGTTTGAGAAAATTCCAGAGCCAGTCAATAGACACAGTTTTGGAATAGGAAAAGGAGTCAGTGAAACAAACTAAAGAGCTCGTTGTCACTTTGTAATAAAGTGGTCAATGCTCATCATCAACTTGCTCAAATGAGTCCTTCATAGTCCAAGTTAAGGAACAAAGATGACTCCTAAGTACTATACTTGTAGAGCCTACAAGCATGCCATAACCTTGGGCACGCCTGTCCCCCGCCACCATCCAGAGCAGGGAAGTGGGATCACGGTGCCTAAACCACATCCTAAGGAAGAAAAAAAATCCAAGTGGGACAGATAACGGCTGGCTTTAACAGTGTCTGTTCACCATTAACACTTCCAACCACAGGAGTTTTTAATGGTGAGAAGTAATGCAGCTGTATTCAATGCCAGAAACGCCCATTCAACCCTGGGACAAACTCAGTATGATACCTCTTTAAACTTCTTGTTCTTGTTCCAACATCCTGCCTCTCCTCTCCCCAAGGTATAGAGAAAAAAAAACAACACTATTATATTTTATCAGTTCCTTCTCCCTCTCAGATTGGCATGCTCTAGGCCATTCCACCTGATGTTCTCCTTTCCCACACATGGAAATGGTAAGGCTATTTTTCACTCTCTTACCCAAAGATTAAAATCTTCCTACATAGAATTAACATTAATTTTTTTTCAGACACTTTAATTGCACAATGGTAGCACTGACATAATGGAAACAGGGACCAAAATGCAGCTTAGAGAAACTGAAAGCACCTTACCCAGATAGTTTTCTTTTCCATCCGTGTCTTTTGCTGCTTCAGATATGGGCAGCGACAAAGCCCCCAGAAGGCTCTTGTCAACAGGCATGGAGACAGGGCGTACTTGCAGACTCCGAGTGGTCCTCCTCAGGACACAATCTTGATCTCTTGCAGCCTCGGAGACTGAATCTTTTATCTCAACCATTTCTTGGAAGCCTACTTTGCTCTTTTTCCTGCCTTTGGCCGGAGCGCTAGCTGTACGTCGCAGAATCCTATCTCCAATCGATCGCTTCCGAACATAATGAGAGTTGGTTTCTGAAGAAGCGTGCCTGGGATTCTTATTAAACAGCCCCTTCAGGCCTTGAAGCTGTCTGTTCTGAGGACACAAAAGGACCAACCACAAGTTACGCACATGCTATCATAAGAAAAACTTGCGTTTGAAATGACAGCTCCATGAAGAATGACTATGAAGTGAAAATTTATCGCCACTGACTGAAGGATGTTCAAAATAAGTAAGCAACTCACAGTGGGTCCATACATGCATACATCTCATCAGCTTTATTATGGGAGGAAAGCAGTCTTTTAATTTCATGGCCAACCTTTCCAGAACGTTCCTACCCAGAGATGATAAGATGGTGGAGAAGTTTCCATGGTAACAAACGTATAGGACTTTAGCAGCCTTGAAGCAGCAAATGTGTGTTTCATGGTAAGCCATGGATGGGAAGATGGGAGGAAGCATGCCACCACAGTCATTTTAGAAGAACACACTATTGAGAGTGCAGGGCCATGCTGAGAAACTACCTTTGTAGCTCCTAGAAAGTGCAATATGGTATAACTGGGGTTGAGGATTAAAGGACTCCACTGCAAGGGAGAAAACAAAAACACAAGAGAACACAATTTGGGCTCATTCAAATAGGCAGTACCAATAAACATAAAAGAAAAATGTGCGTACCTGTATAAAGCCTTCCTCCCATTTCTAATAATTTTCTTTTCTGTTCATCCCTTGTTCAACTCAATGCTGTCACTTTATGGTATGAGCATCCTAACCCATACATACGTTGAACATAATAAATGACTCAAAATTGGTCATTTATTTAGGAATGAAACAAAAATTATATAGAATATTTGTATTTTATTTCTTGGCTATCTTTTAAAGAAATCCTGGTTTTCTGCCAACCTGATGAAAGTTAGAGATATTATATGGTTATACTGGACTTTCCAGAATCCAGGCATTATCTTCAAATCATTTATATATGTCTCTAGGTTAACAGAAAGAGCCTGACAAGCTCTATAAATAGGAACTCAAGTTTGAAAGGCTTTACCTTCAGCATATTCAGAAATACAAACCATTTGTTCCCTTCTGTTGACTGGGCTAACCCTACACTCCCAACTCAAGTCCCCGGTGGTGATCACAGAGATACTGACATTAGCCAATGCTATGCTCATTTACTCCAAGCCAGGCAACTTTCAGAGAATAACAAACTTATTTATGAGGCAGGTACAATTTTTACCTCACAGTTACACATGGAGAGCGAGTTCAGAGAGAAGGCCAATACGCTGGAGAAGCTGAAGGCAGCAAAGACCACAGTAACAAGCAGCATGAGGCAATCTGGGCACTGTTCCATTCTATAATCCCTCCAAGCCACACCTAGTCCTGAAACTCCATAGCTCTTGGCATGACCAGAGGACCACCTGCTGGTGTGCAAGGCACCATCCCCCTCTATAGTGAAAGGAAATAGAGCTAGGCAGAACTAGACACCTGTTTGTGATCCTCTGTCTCCCTTCTCTCTGATTTCACTTTTCTATCTCCTTCTCCCTCCCCCTCTCCCTCTCCCTCTCCATTTCCCTCTCCTCCCTCTCTTTCCCTACCTCCCTTATCTTCTTCCTTTCACCTTAACTCCCCTTCTATATCCTTCCTCTTTTCCCCTCTCAATTTCTTCTGTAGGTACTTTTAAATCTATTCGCACTTTATTCATTGTTTTCAACTTCCAGTCGTTCCATATGAATGCTTCTTGCCTAGACACAGCTAGGTTTATAGCTAGATTAATATAGGCTATTCAATAAACCTCTGAGATTCCACATTTCCTTCTGTAAAAAGTGCACCTTTTTAAGAATTATAATAAAACTCAAATTTTAATGGCCTTCATTCATGCCATCAAAATGATTTCCTGAAAGTGTGACAGGATTCTGAATTCTAGTAAACGTAGAGAGCACCCCTAGGAGGAAGGAACGAACACACCCACCCCTGAGTTGACAGAGGAGTACGGGTAGACATGGCTGGAAGGATGCCCGAGCTCACTGAGCTCCTGACAGAAAAAAATACTTTGTCAAATGTACATTTCTTTTATGGAAGCAGTAACTTCCTTGAGGTCCATATTGTTGTTGTATGCCTATGATCTGATCTTTCTCACCTTTCCAAAGATCTCATTGATTGTTATGTGAACGAAAATAGAAGCTTCTGTGAGTCCTTCCAGGTAGACATGCCGGTAGCCTGTAAAAGTGAAAAGAAATGGCTCCTTCAGTTGAATTTCTATTTGGCTTTGCAGAATGGTCAAGAGAATTAAGTATCTGTCTTAACTATCACCCTTCACATTTTATACATCATATTATATCACATGTCATATGTCATATAATAAATTTGATGAATGCCCTGTTTGCCCCAGGTCATGTATTAAGTCTTGCACAAAGAAAAGATTAACCTAGCATATGCTAGAACCTAGATACTCCTCCCCCACAGTAGAAAACAAACAAAGAGACAGAATAGCCAATCGAGAGATAAAAGATTAGCTTAAACCTACCGGGCACAAGGCTGCTGAATGTCACAGTCCTTTGTCCAACAAAGTCTCTTCCAATAGGATCATGATCCCACACAAGAAACCGGACCAAAGCTATTTCTGGCATGTGAACTGTAAAAGTTAGGGTTTCTTCCCAGACAGGGTTAAATCCTTAGAGAAATGGGAAACAGAAAAATCAGAAAAAGCAAAGGGCTTGGCTGGAAATGATTTAGCAGCAATGTCTGTAGAGCAGACAGTAAAAATTGCCTGCAATGTTTATTAAACTCATGAAGATGCCTGAACCTCTCCAGGATGTCCTGCCTCTGAGTTTACCCCACTGTTAGAAAATAATTGGTAGAAAAATTACCTGTAAATTATCACATCAATTTTATTAATCCCCAAAGCCCCGTTGTATCAGGAAGCTACTTAATAGTCATTAAAATGCTTCAATAAGCTTAAAAATTATAGTTGTATTCTAACAGTATTTAGTAGAAATGTTACAGAAAGTTGTCCCCTGATAGGATTGTATTTCTCAGCTACCAAAGAGTCTCCTCCTATTAATAAGGTGTCTTACAGCTTTCTATCCTCTGGTGTACATTCAGTCCTCTTTCAGTCCTCCAGAGACACTTTAAGAGGAGCATGTCAAGGGCTTGTGGATTTCCTTTGGTTTGGTATTTTTGAGGACAGAGTTTCATTCAGTAGTCCAGGTTTGCTTAGAACTCACGATCCTCCTAGCTCTACCTCCCATGCGCTGGGATTAGACAGGAACCACCACACCCAGCTTGCTTTCTCTAAGTAAGAAAAACATTCATACCTTATCAAGTTTCAAACTAGAATTTTTCAAACTTGTTCAAGCAACACATGCTTATACTTTTGAAAGTCCAAAAGTATTTGTAACTCATTATATAGTTTGGAGAATTGCTGTTCACGGAAGTGTGTCGGATATCATAGAGTGAACAAGAGTCCCAACTTAGACTGTATGCTACAGTTTAAGTGGCTTCCACAAAGCAAGAACTTTATGTCCACACGTGTAGAAAATGAACGAGAAGGCACATTCCTTCATTCAAAGACTGCTATAGCTTGATTGTGGTTTGTCCCCTAGTAATTTTAAGCAGCAATCTTCACACCCATTGTGATTCTGTTATGGTGTAGACCCAAGTGTACGGCTGTCTTGCCATTGTGGTCCTACGCCAAGGCAATGTTGATGACACCTTACTGAAGGCTGCTGAGTTCTCACTAAAGCTTTTACAAAGCAAGTCTGTCTACCTCCAAGTTTCTCGGTTTTTGGGTTGCCATGTGATCTCTTACATATAGTCTTAACAGGATACCACCGACCATGATCGGAATCAGTCAAGGCAGCCCTCACAAAAGCCAGTGCTATGTTGGTTAGACCGTCAGCCTCCAAAACCATGGGCACTTTTTTGTAAATCTATTTCCTTCAAAATGATTCCCCTCAAGTACTACGAACATAAGGGAAAATGCACAAAGGCTAAATACAAAAGGAGAAAAGACATTTTTCCCCCCCACTCGCTCCGGCCAGCCCCGCTAGATCCGGTCGGCCCCGCTCACTCCGGTTGTCTCAGCTCGCTCCAGTCAGTCCCACTTGCTCTTCTCCAGTCCAAGGATTCATTTATTATTATTATTCGTAAGTACACTGTAGCTGACTTCAGATGCACCAGAGGAGGGCATCAGATCTCCACCATGTGGTTGCTGGGATTTGAACTCATCACCTTCGGAAGAGCAGTCAGGTGCTCTTACCCGCTGAGCCATCTCACCAGCCCAATCTTTAGCTATTTACATGCTCAATAAGACAAACAATGACAGGAACAAAAGCCAGGAGGAATTAATTAAACACATGGACTTCACAAGCGAAAGCTTTGAGGAGACTTATTTATGAGAACACACACCTCACATAATAAGTAACATACTAGGAAGAATTTCCCTCCTTAGTTCTGAGCTAAGGTCTTTAAGATGTCATGCACACCTTTCAATAGAAAGACTTAGAAAGAGTCCCAGGAGTCTTGATCACAATAATGTCATCAAAATAGACAATGTGTAAGTCCCAGTTCATCAGTTGTTAAGTTCAGTAGCTTTTGTTCTTATCCATATTTGATTTTTGTTGTTGTTGTTGCTTATTTGAGCATGAAAATAGCTAAAGATTGGGCCAGAATGCCCTGGCACATTCATTTCTCAAATATGGTGAAGAGCCAGTATTTCAGAGGTGACAAGAAGGCATTATGTTTACCCAAGTCTAGCATATTTTTCTGTATAACCTTTCTTACTTGCAGAAGTCACTGAGAGCTCATTACAAAGTAATCTGAAAAGACAACCTCCTTTGTTCACCAGGAGACTCTCTGGTGTTCAGTCTGCCATTATTTCATGAGCCTAAAGCTTTTTATAGAGCAAAGTGGTTGACTCGTCCTGAGTGCTTATGTGTGATAGTACTTACTTTCCTTTCTCAGAAAGGAACCAGAAACTTAGAAAGCGACTGACTTTTTATCAATGTGTTTACCATACATTCGGAGGGCAGTTACAACTCAGTCGTCTTGCTGTGCTAAACACTACACTTGTCCCTGTCACTGCACATGGCAGTTGCAGCACACATCCTCAGGGGTGCACACTGACTGCCACCTTACCGTTGTCATCCACCACACGAGTTTGGTCCTTGCAACAGTCTACTGGCAGCCCAATAATTTCAACTTCAACGAAAGGGTCAATGATCTGTATTTAAAAAAACAAACAAACAAACAAACAAAGAGGAAGTGCTATTGCCAGTGTCACATGTGCTCAAGTGTTAATTACTCTGAGAATAAACTAGCCAAATGTTCACATTTCAGGAACACTTGATTTTTACTACATGCTTACTAAAAAAAAAAAAATTATAGAAACAGGTGATTTAGATATATGCGTGACGAGTGGCATTAAAACATTAAATTCCCTTTGCCAATATTTGCTAATGCTACCGAAATTCTCACTCAAAGAACCTACAATTTCAGCTCAGGGGACATACCCAACTAAAGTGAGAGGGTCACCCATGCTCAACCCCTCAGAAAAGTTGCAATCAAAATGGTCAAACACTGGAAGCAACTTAAATGTCTACCATGAGGAGGAGGGCTACATCATGCTAATGTCATAAAATCAATTTGATTTTGGAGAATTATTTTTGTATCACAGAAGGCTAAAGAAAAATGGCAATAAAAAGTTGCAAGTGATTCAGTTGAAAAAGAAAAAAAAAGACAATTTAAGGATACTACGAAAAGATTGAATTATAGGTGTTATATTAGACAATATTGCATCTTGCTATAGTTTTATAGGAGAATGCCTTTGTTCTTAATCAACAAAGTGCAATAGTCACAAATGACTGTGAAGCAAAGAAAACATATAACCCCCAATATACTTATAAGATACGTATATATTGGGGCATAGCACAGTACGTGTTTAAAAAGTTACTAATTGGGTTAGTGAATTGAGAAATATTCATCATATTACTCTTGGAACTTTATAGGGGCTAAAGGCTTCTCAAAATGAAAAGCTTTACAGACATAGGAAATGTATGTTCCTTTCTTCAGACATAAAGAAGTAAGCATAAACTTTTTGGCTATACCAATTAACTATTCCTGTTGTTGAACACTGAGCAGAAGGTAAAAGCAGAGAAGAAAAACAGTGATGAGCCCATAGAAGGAGATGCAAAGGACATGGAGGCAATGATCCTGTCCGATGCTTTCCTGTCTGAGAAGTAGGGCACTTTGCTACTTATTTGTTAATAAGTGCAGAGAGGTTGGAGAGAGCCAATACGAAGAATGTGAAGAGGCCAGAAAGGCAAAGTGTGTGTAATTTAGTACTACACAGCACAGCACTGCATACAGGTCAGATGAAGTATTCACAGTGGTTTGGACATGCAAAGCTGTGTGGTTCCCACCATGAGATCCAGATGTGAATGTAGAGAAGGTGAGAGTGTAGAGAAGGTGAAGTGATGGATCAGCCCTGAGAGTGGCACATTGAGACACCGCTGACCATGGGGGGAAACAAAGGCTACTCTATCCTGCAACAAGGGAACAGAACTGGTGAGAGCGACATGACATGTGACCACAAAGCATGAAGCAAAAGAGCAGGCAACAGTGAGGAAGGCTGCTGGACGTGTGGGATTTGGAGGTACGCTTTTGGCCATGCTTTTGTCATTAATGACCTTAGCCTTTGTTCTTTACATCCTGATGATGGCACTGTTTGGCTCCACTCTTGAACTGTGCACTAGGGTCACGCCCTCAAGCCTATGGTAATATGTAGAGACAAGAACTCTGTGTGACTGACAGAAAACCAGCTCCAGCCTGATTGGTGGAGGCAGTGCTCACTAATAAACTCCCCCCCCCCAACATCTATACCCACAACACACAGAAGCACACATACTACTGAGGACACTGAGACGATTGCTTAAAAACGATCAAATAATCTTGTACTTAACTAGGTGGGCAGTCGAGTGTAGCTTACCTCGCCTCGATCTCCAAACATAGAGTCAGGAGGTTTGGGGAGTTGCTGTCCACTGATCACTTTCAGTATGAGCTGTTTCTTGGGATTGGCAGGAAGTGGGTCACCAGAAAAAGGGTTGAATGTACCTAGGCCAAGTAAAACAGAAGTCAGTAGTATAGGAACACATCTACAAATATACACAGGCATATACATAACCATACAAGTACCCAGCTTAAGTTTGTCAAACAGAGGACCAAGTGTCTGACAGAACAAGGGAATTCTCATGTAACCACCAATATCACTTTCTGCAGAAGCAGCAGCAGGTACTTCCAGAGTGTGGTTTCATTATTCTCTGTTCCCAAAAGCCAGGGGATGGACCACTTTAAAGGAAATGTCTAAGGTGCAATTGTGAATCAGATAAATAATTTATTTATGCCTGTGGTATCAAGGAGGACAGTTGTATCAGATTCCAAATATTTGGCTAAGCTATCTCGGATCTAGAAAAAAAAATGCAAGGAACAGAAAGAAAGAAAACCTGAAATTAAGTGAAGAAGAGAAACTTTATTGAAGTGAAAATTTCTGGTTTCTTTGGAGACTCAGTTGTGTCATGTGATGTTTTTCTGGAAGTCTCATGAGAAGGCATGTGGTCTTTTGCTGAGGCAGACATGTGAGAAGACGTTTTGCCGAAACAGGTGTGTGAGATGTCATGTAATGTTTTTCTAGAGCTGATGCTTGAGAGGGCACGTGATGTTTGCAAAGAGTATAAATGGAACCCCCTACACAGTGAGAGGATGTGGGTGCATTGCTGGACTTTGCTGGGATTCACTAGCCATGTCGTGCTTCATTGGTCTTGGCTGGTCTTCACTTCCTAGAGAGAAACGCACCAAAGAACTTCTTGTTCTGGCTGATTCTTGCCACTTCCACTGACTCTTGCCAGTTTGGCAGAGCCTCTTGGCTTCTGCTGGATCAAGCCACTGCTACTGATTTGTGTTTGGTGTTTGCTATTGTGCTGGACTGCTGATATCCTGATAATGAATAGTGGAATCACCCCAAAGAACTACTTCTAAACACCCCATTTTCCTATTAATCTTCTTTCTCCTCTACCTCTGATTGGTGCAGTAGAAGGGAGGTTGAACCATTTGAGAACCCAAAATAAAATAGGTTTAGAAAAATCTAAGCCTACACTTTATTTTCTAACTCAGTGGATAATGTTCTTGCATGTGTCTGATTACCTGAGCCCATCCCTGAGGCCCATAATGGTGGAAGGAGAAAAAAAGACTCCATAAATTTGTCCTTTGACTTCTCCTTACATACATATAAACATACACGCCTACATTAATGATGGTGATGATGATGATAGATTTAAACATGCACATAGTGGAGTATAATCTGTTGTTTATGACGGATGCAGCTATGAAACCAGTACTTACCTTTGCACATTTGCTGGGGCTTGAGAATGTAGCCACAGTTGCCGTTCGCCTTGAACTTTGCTCGATTTATCTGCATCATTCGCCCTTCAGACTGGTAGTTCAGAGCCACTGTGAAAATTGAATGTTTGAGAGGATTAGAAACAGCATACTATTGGCAAGGTGGAGAGAGAAGGCAGAGCACCACTCCTCTCGGGTCATGCACACCTAGCTGGCAGCCCGCATTCCAGTAGGGCAGAGGGTTGAAGTTACTGGAATCGATGCGGTAGGCAGAGGGGTAAATCCTTGTGAGCTGTTTTTGGTTGTAGATCATGAACTGCTCTGATTTCTGCTGAACCACTTGATGTGCTCTCGTTTCGCTGAAGGACAACACATTCCCAGTAGTCCCTGGCAGCCAAAGAAACAGGGAAAGTGGTAAATGCATCAAAGCCAACCTTCTCACAACAGGCTGGATAATGCCAGAGCCCACCCTTGGCCCAAAGAAGTGGGTCCAACCTGTTAAGTTCAAGACTTTAGACATATTAAATCCACCAAGACCATTCACAAATTAAACCACTCCAGAACCAGAAAAGGTTCAGAGTGACTCACCTACTACGTGGCAAGTTATATGTAGAGTCACAGAAAGAAAGTGACAAGAAAAACAGAACTCAGAGATACCCTGGCTGGTGCCAGCTCGTGTATGCTGTCTGAAGCCTCATTAGGACAGGAGCCACTGTAACTGACTGAGACCCTGCTGCTTGTTGGAGCAAGAAGGTAAAGCATCTTTGCCTATCACGTTACGCTGCAGCTGGTTAAAGACAGAAACTTTTAGGCCAAACTTGAATAGGTATGAACAAAATTTTAAACAAAATTTTCTACTTAAGAAAGCACAGTATAACCAACTCCTGACCAAGAAAGTCCTGAGATTCCATTCTCAGGACTCTGTTAACCAATGCAAGGCCATATAAGACTTCATTTGCTAAAGTGCCCCATTGTGAGGTCCCAAATTCTCCTAGAATTCAATTGTCTCATTGATTCATGTCTGGTCAGCAGGAAGAGGCAGGATGAGAAGTCATTTGTGCATGAGGTAAACAACATTTTTGGCAAAGACACAGGTAACAGTGAATAGACCAAACTTCATATACAACTTACTCCTGACAAATATTAAAGATGCTCATTAAAAACTCACATGCAGGGCTGGGAGCTCTTCTAGTGACTGACTGCATACTTGCAACTCTGAGGACCTGAGTGCAGATACCCAGAACCCATATAAATATAAATGCTGAGTGGGTGAGGTGGCCTGTCTATAACTCCAGCTTGAGAATGTGGAGACTAGGGAGCTCCACAGTAATCTAGCCAGCAAAACCATCCTTAGTGGTGGACTCTAGGTTCCACCTCAGCTAATGAAGTGGAAGAGCAAAGGAAGCTGCTTCCAACATAAACCTCAGGCCTCTCCATCCTTGGACCTTGGAACTCCCTATATGTGCCCAGAGCTATATGCATGCTGTACACATACAAACAGGAATACATATGCATGAAAATGAATAAATATAAAAAGCATGTATGAAATAAATGTACTAGATGCCAGCAACTTGGGAGGCCAAGGGAAGATTCCTAGTTCAAGGATTTCCTGCACTAGCAAGGGAGTTCAATGCCATCTCAGGCAACCTAAATTCTGTCCTAAAAATCAACATAAGAAAAGATGCATGGACATAATTCAGTTGTAGAGCATTTTCTTAACACATACAAGGCCCTATTCCCAGTTTCTAGTTACTATTAAATAAATATATTTCTTTTAAAGTAATGTTTCAGAAACAAAGAAGACTGTCTATCCATCCATATATAAAATACAAAAATGGGGAGAGGTAAAAATGCCTGGGGCCTGCACATGGGTCTCTGCTTGGACTACAAAACATTGTCAGTCCAGAATCTACAGATGAAATTATGGCTACAGCTAAACCTTCAACTCCAGTCAGCCAATCCATGTATTAATCTGAGTATCACAGGCAGTCATCATTAGCAAGCATAGCTTGCTAGTTGAGAATCTGATGAAGGCTTCTCTTATTCTCACAGATGGTATTCATTTAAATTTTATATAACACCTATTGTTTTAAGAAGGAATCAAAACCCAGGTGGAAGAAAAGTCATGCAGACTTCAAACATCTAACATTCCCCATTTTCTCTCTATCCATTTCTTGAACCATCTCTACAAAGCCACAGCTGCTACAATCCTACACACTTTTATAAACCTCATATCCTGGGCTCCAAATGCTTATTCCCATGCCCACTGGACCTATTGCAAAAGGCCATCTGGAATAAAAAGCAGGCTTGCACAGAGCTTGTTCTCATTCAAACAAGGGGAGTGTCTGAATCCATGGAAAAAAAGGAATAGAATGTAGGTTGGTGTGCTCAAACCATATGTCTGCTATGCTTGCTGGCAATGTGGTTTGTCAGGTACCTATTGTCCTTGGGGCTACACTCCCTAGGTGTTAAAAGCCAGCCACTGAGTTGGTGGCACTCCACAACTGGAACTTGGATTGGTCAGAGCTCAGAAGGAGGAGATAGGAAGATCATAGTTCTTAACCTAGTGATTTCTCTAGTATGGACCCTTTCCTTGAAAATAATTATTAATATATATTATTGACAGAATACACGAACAGAGTTTACACATCTCAACAAAACTAAAATTGATTGCATGCACAAGTTCTGTTGGGGAATGCTTTGCATAGAGTTGGAGAAAACATACTTACCGATAAACCCAGTTCATATGGAGCACCACTGTAATCAATATCTCAGTTATTTTTTCTGATTCTCCACATAAACAGATGTACTATGCTATCATTAAGATGAGCTTGCTTATTAAGCTCACATCAATTAGTATTTTAATGGGATTGAGATGTTTTACATAAAGATAAGCAATGTACTCATTAAGTACTTGCTCATTTTGTGTCTTTTTTAAAAAGTAAAAAACAAACCAGATAAATTTAAGAGGTAAACAGTACTCAATATTATGTTCCCAAAGTTACTAGGCTTGTGATTTCCAAAGGTACTTAGTCAACATTGTCACTCTGCTAACCAGCTATACCTTCAACTCCATTCAGCCAATCCCTCTATTAATCTGAGAGCCACAGGCAGTCATTATTAGAAAGCACCTCTCGCTAGCTGAGAATCTGGAGGTTTCTCTTATTCTTACAGATGGTGTACATTTAAACTTTGTATAACTACCATCACTTTAAGAAGCAATCCAAACCCAGGTGGAAGAAAAGTCATCTTTCAATAAATAGAAGAAGATGTACTTATGGATGGTTGCTGGTAAAAAGAGCTGAGGGAAGAGTCTGAAGCCTGTGAGAAGGAGGAGGGCCTTGTCCCACGCTGCCTGCCATCTTTGTACTGACACCTCTGAGAGAGTGGACATTCTGATTTTCATTCCTCTTCCACTAAAACTAACATTGATCGAAGTGTGGCAGGATTGTGGCGCCTCAATAAACATTTGGTAAAGAGATGAAACTGAAGATGCAGAAAGAGCAATGAGAAGACTTGAAGATGCGCATGGCTGAGGCTGGAGCCTCTCGGCTTGATGGAGCGGATGTGGTTGGAAACAGTGAGCCGGGGCCGGAGAGATGGCTGAGTCAAGAATGCTTGCCAAGGGCCTGGGTTTGGTTCTGGCACCCACATGGTGGTTAATAATCAATCACCTGTAACTTCACTTCCAAGGGATTTAATACCCACTTTTGGACTCAGCAGGCACCAAGCATGCATGTGGTACACATACATATATGTAGGCAAAACACATATAATAAATACTCTTTAAAAAAAAAAAAGAACAAAGGAAAATCTATGAGAACCAGTGACAATGAACTATATCTATTCTTTTTGTTAACATTTCAGTCAGTAAAATAAATAGACCACTTTATTTAAAGGCAAAATGTTTAATGAGAAAATATGGTCTCTCCAGGGTATGGTTGTAGCTAATTAATTTGCTTCTTCTTCTGGTCATTCACATTTGAACTGGCTGAACCATCTGTGACCGGTTAGGAAGGTAGGCTAGGCCTCCACAGTTCGAGTCCGGGAATAATACCTTGCTCTGATGCCTTTGACCTTTCACAACAATAAAATCTTCCACCCTGTAGGAAATTTCTGCAACCTCCAAGCCAATAATCAACACAGCCCCACATGTGAGACATGTGAGCTCCGAATCACGTGAGCTATTATTTTCCTGACAAATGAGATTCCACATAGTCCCAGACAGCCCCACAGATCGGGAATGATCTGATCAGTGAAAACATGAGCTAGCAACAACGTAGGAAAGTCAAGCGTGGGGACCAGGGTGAGCGATTCTCAGGCCTTACCATCATCCACAATATCCTGGGCTGCCACGGAGTTTGTGTACACCACCAAGTCCGAGAGCTCTCTGCAGAGTTTCATGGTTCTCCTTCGGCGGCCCAGCCTGCAGAGCACATGCTCACGTTAGTGAGTCTAGAGATGGAAGGGTTGTGAGCCTCTGCTTGCATCACCTTCCCTTTTAAAAGGATAAGTAAATGACTCTCCCTAGGACTTAACGGAAGCAGGTCTGGAACCCAGGTCTGACTCCTTATTCAGAACATCTCTCATGTCTACAGCATCCTGCTACTGCAATTTTACTCAGGCTTTGCTGGAATCAGTCTCTGTGGGTCCTCTTGTGAAAGGCTTGGTTCTCTGGCTGCCCAGCTCAGGAGTCATCCCAGGAAACAGCTACACTAAACTGGTATAGAAACATGTGGCCCACAAAACCTAAATACACAAAAGAAAATGAACCAAATATTCTACAGTGGTTTTTTTTTTTTTTTAGAAATACAATTAGAAGTATTTTTAGATATTCTTTAAATGAAATATACATTGTACTATGTGAAATATGCATTATTGAAATATTCAGTTTTCCTAGGTACCTTCTAGATTTTCTCCTTACAAAACATTCCTAGAATATTGTCTATATATACATCTCCAACCCCTACTCTCTACCCCAGAAATATCTCCACAGGCCACACCATTGGTCACACACACACACACACACATTTCTCCTCTAGAAGAAAGTGGAAGAATAACCATGAACTAACTAATACCCCCTGGGCTCGTGTCTCTAGCTGCATATATAGAAGAGGATGGCCTAGTTGGCCATCAATGGGAAGAGAGGCCCCTTGGTTATGCAGACTTTATATGCCCCAATACAGGGGAACGCCGGGGCCAAGGGGTGGGAGAGGGTGGGTAGGGGAGCAGGGCCGGGAGGGGGGAGGATATAGGGATCTTTCGGGATAACACTTGAAATGTAAATGAAGAAAATATCTAATAAAAGTTGAAAATAAAATAAAATAAAATAAAATGAAGAAATTTAACTATCAAACTCATCAAAGCTCATCAACACCATTCAATAATAAGCACACAGATGATGAGCAACATCACTAGTCAATAGCAAAGTGCAAATAGAACAAGAAGGTACGATGTCTTGTCTATGAGGGTAGCTATAACTAACAAGGCAGGTGAGTGGTGGAGAGTTACATTGTTATTTAGCAATTCTCCATCAATGTAAAATTCTGTATTTAAACATGCCTCGCAATGTATATTTTTAACAACCAACAGAGTGAAAGCTATCAAAAAGTTTTCCAACTACTGAATAATATGTAGAAGAGTCATATGGCTGGTAGTTCAGCAATAAAATCAAACAGAGTACACGTATATGTTACAATGGGAGTAAAGCTTGAAACATAAACCTGAAAGAAAGAAGCCAAATATTGGTAAAAGGTCAAATGTTGACAAGTATAAAGAGACAAGAAGCATACTAGGGAAAGGAGATTTGAGTGACTGCTGTTGGATAAAGATTTTCTTGGGATGATGAAAATGTTTGAGAATTAGATATTAATGATAAAAGTTGATCAATCCAGAAAGAAATCTTCACCTTAGTGGTGATATGAGCTATCCAATCAAAGGTCTATGGGCAAAATGTTTCTTACACAGTTCATTTTGTCAAAGAAGCATGGAAGCAAGCATGAATAAAAGCAGTTGAATGAATGAATAGGTATTCTTTATTACAGAGTTGGAGACCCTGTAGCCATTGGTGGACCTGTGGAAGGCTGATGATTATGAGTCTGTGTGAGATCATGCTAAAAATTCCCAAGCAGAACCCCAAGACATGGGTGCATGGAGACATTCTACATTGTCATTCCTTTCTACTCTTCACCCCTAGAGTGAACTGGATTAACCAAGTCCCAAGGTGGCCATCTGAGACATTCAGGCTCTCAGAGGTATTAGGGACAAGTCTCTGACTCAAGAGCAGCCTCTAACCTGATCTTGGTAATACCTGTAAAGGCATCTCATTGAATGCATGAAGAATAATGTGGCTTTTCAAACACTGTCCTTTCCCTAGACATATATTACTCACTTGGACTTAAAAATTGTTAGTAAAGATCTTCTGAAAGATGTTCCTATCTCTCCTATGTCTTTTACTGTAACTAATATTCAAATTTTCTGTACGTTTCTTATCTGTCCTTACTAGTCAGTGTATGATGCATATACACCCCATTAGAGCTTAAATAAAACTCTACCTGGCCTCTGTGACTTTAATTTCTCTGTTCAGCAAAAGACAAAGGTAGGTGTGTGTGTGTGTGCGTGTGTGTGTGTGTGTGTGCGCGCGTGTGTGTGTGTGCGCGTGCACACGCGCGTGTGCACACACACATGCATGAGCTCTCATGTCTGTCTGTCAGTCAGTCTGTCTCTCTGTCCATCGACACCTATCTACTCACCCACAGCATGGCTTATGTTCCTTTTTGGCTGTCAGGGAGTCCTGATCACACTATAGATCACAACTAGGTTCTGAAAACAGTCATCATGAACACTATTGACAATAGCTTAATAAGGGGAACAGGATCCTTTATACACCTAGTATCCGCCTCTATTTTCAGATTGTGTGTTTAGTTTTGCTTTAGTTCTCTGAATATTTTGGTTATTATTCTTTTGTCACATGAATAGCTAGCAAGGAGTTTCTCCAGACACTCTTACTGAAGACACCTGGCTGTAGGACATAGAGAAATCAAGAAACTGACTAGAAGCTTCCTTCTTGCTGAATAGTGTCCATAGTGCTAGTAAATGCTCTGTAGGCCACTGTGGAAAAAATGTCCATATCTTACCCAATTAAGGACCCTCTACTAGGCCATATATGCTCACTTGTGCAATTACTTGTGTATGGCGTTACTAAGTGTGGGTAACTAAGAGTGCCAGTTGCTTCGTAAGTGGGTTTGAGGACTATTTCATGAAAGAGAAGATGTGTTGGCACTATAAATGTAATGAAAACTGGATAGCCAAGGAGATCGTAGACCTTACAAGAAAACTACTCCTATTGTTTTGCTAACAGGACAAGTAGCCAAATTGCTATCTAACTACTTAGGTTTATAACCATAGAGTCCTGCTGCTCCCAGCCTTGAGGAGAGACGCTTCCTTATGCAATGGTTAACAGTTAATAGACTTGCAACTGTTAAGACCAGAGAATTAATGACTGTCGAGGGTTCTTCTCTAAATGAAACACCTATATCACTCCCTCCAAGGCTTAGGGAATACCATGGAAGGCAGGGAAGGAAGAATATAAGAATCAGGATTAGGATGATCAGAACAAAGAATTAGGAGGAGTGTTATGAAACATTGTCTTTTGCCTATGAAGTGGCCATAACTGCAACACAGCAGTTATGGGTAACAGCACAAGACCTGCACTAGGCCTTCAGCATTCCATCGTCACAGGCAAGGGAGGGGATCAGGAGGTTCTACCACTCCCTGAGGAGCAACAGGCAGTTAAATGGTTCTGGGAAGAAGGGAGTACCCCTTTGTTCAGTGGTGGAGCAACTGACAAGTCTCCCAAGATTCAGCAAATGACCCTGTACTCATCTTCATGTCAATAATCCTAATTCATCTCAGTGGGTCTAAAAAAAAAAAAACATGAAAGCAGGAGGAGGCCATGTTGGGAAGAAGTGAGTGAATAGGAGCTGGATAGGGCTGACAGAAGTCAGTGATGGGTAGATATCACCATGATGCAGTGTATAATGATTTAAAATGGTCAAAACTAATGAAGCAATAGCTAACATATTTGACCAGTTCATTACTAGAGTTGGAACCCACCATGCTAGTATGCAATCCCTTTAATGCTTTTGAGTCTTTAAGAGATGGATAGCTTACCCTGTTCAGTACTAATGATGGTGAATGGAGGAGTAAATATCTCCATTCTGGCTCTAAGTGCATGCATATAAGTTATTCTGTCAGTCCTTTTGCTGGTCCTCTGTACATCTGCATGGTCTCTTCCTCTCTCACGACACTTTTCCCCTGACACCTACTACAGCTAGCACTTATTCAGGACCCTACTGGTGCCATGTTTGCTCTGTATAGTATCGCTATCTTGATCTGCATATTTCCCTCCCACACCTTACCATATACGGCTCATTCTCTAGGCACACACATACTAAACATACACAAAACAACCAGGATAATGGGACGGGGAGGGTGTAGGAGTCTGGGCAATAAGCATGAAGATGCTTTCTTACCTGTACAGCTGGCCTCCCTCCTTGCCAGGATTCTGAAGGATATCGTCCTCATCATCAGTACTATAGGATTTAGAACGTGATTTCGTAGTTTTCTGCTAGAAAAATCACAGTAAACTTACTAACATCACATTAGACACATTCACAATATATAGAGATTGGATTGGATTTTTAAACATGAATGCACACACACACACACACACACACACACACACACACACTTGGGATGGGGTGGGGGCTATGTATACAGAAGGAGTGACCAGCTACTTTGTTCAACCATTAAATTAAAAAATAAATCTATAGACAACCTTATATTATGCAAAATTTAGAATTTCATGCCCAGAAGCCAATTTCTGAGCCACATAAAATTGAGAACTTAGAAAAATTTTAGTTATATACTTTGAAGGTGTCCACAAGAGAGAACCAAAATTAAAGTATTTATTTAAACAATTATCAGGGAAATATCCTTTTGTATGGAAGCTTACTGTTGTGTAAGTGATAAAAGGCAAGTTTTGTTCTGAAAACAGATTTGTACTAAGAACAGAAGGACAATACACACTCAGATCATCATCTAAATCAGATTGCTCCTTTCTGAGTTTGGGATCCATTTTCAGTTCTAATCATAAAATAAAAATTGCTACTCATAGGACATGAGCTAAAGTCTCCTGAATTAATCTCCTGTCTTCTGGACAGATGTTTTGGGGGAATGTTGTTTCATCTCCATATTGGAGGCTGCTCATTATTTAGGTATCTAAAAACCCAATAAAACAAACACTGTCATTGAACCCAATCATTGTGGGAAGCCTTGGGACCAAACATGTAGCTCCTAAAAGGTTACCCTTCTGGAAAGTATGCTTTGGACATCTGAGCAGAATGCCCTGAAACACATTACCTGCTGAGCCATCTCCCTGACCCAATGACTGATTTCTTGTATAACATTTTCACCTTTATTGAGGTGCCACGGATATTTACAAAGGTACACAGTTTTAAGTGTACACGTGTACAAAATGATGACTTCCACATTCTGGAAGCACTCAAATAAGGAAGTAGAATCTTACCTGCACCCCAGAATCCTTCTGCTCTTCCCACTTAGTCCTTACTTCCCCTCAAAGGTACTCACTATCTTCAATCACACCCTAACTTCTACCCTACAGCATTTTTACATGGTTTTGAATTTCATACGAAGATCCTCAGAGTGCACGCACTAGGGGTCTTACTTTTCTAGTTCAAATCATGTTTGAAAGATTATATCATTGCAGATAGATATATCTGTGTCCTTCTCATGGCTGTTCAACAGTCCAGATGTGCATATACATTTTCATTGATTCTATAGTTGATGAGCATTTGGACTATTTACTACTTGTTCCATTACAAATGTCAGTGTTCAACTGTTGTTTCCATCTTTGTCATAAACTTAAGAGTGGAGCTGCTAGGGAGAAACTGTCACACTGTGCTGGAGTGGTTTCTGTACCCCAGTAGAGTACGTACATGATGCTCCTGATCCTAAGGCTTGGGTTCTGTGGTCTTTATGCTGTCAATCATGGTGTCCATGGAATCAAAGAATAACTGTGACTTGCATTCCCCAGATGCCTCCAAAGGTGAGTGAGTTTCTTCCCCTGCCATGTGTTATCATCTTTTGTAATGGGTGCTTTTAAGATTTTGATTTTTTGTTTGTTTGTTTGTTTGTTCCCCTAGAAATGTGAACTGCCTGTCTTATTTATTGAAATGATTCAAGAATTCAGAATGTGAGTTTTATGTTGGACATGTTTATTTCAAAGACTCCAAAATGCAACTTGAATTCTGATACTTTTGATTAATAGCAGTACTAAATTTCAAAGTTGTTCAAATTTCAAACTTTTCTGTTTTTGATGTCCTGAAGTCATCATCAGCCATTCCAAGGTCATCACAATACAATGTCGCCCTGATACTGACAGGATCTTCAAATTAACTACATTAGGCACATTTACCACTCTTAGTTTATACCTTGTGTTTCCCAAAGTTGGCCATCAGGGATCGCCCATGGGACTTCTTTCCACTTTCCTTCACATCCAGGTTCTGCATAAATAGAAGCATAATGTTAAGGGCTTTAAGACTTTTTGTTCTGCTTAGCTCTGGCCAGTGGCAGGGGACCCTCTCTTCTCTTTCCCTGCTTCATTTCTTCCTGCTTCCCACCTCGGGTATCTCAAATGTGGCTGTGTAGGATGCCAGAAGGGGGACGTTGTCAGGGATGCCAGGACACAGCAGCTGCCTATGGCATCCCAAAGCTGGAGCCTAGCTCTCAGAACAGCCAGTTGTGCCAGCCCTCAGTTCCTATTTACCACGCGCCTAAAATCAGAAAGTGATATTTTGAACATCCTGCATAGAGATAAATCGTTTCCAGTTAAGAGGAGTTTTAATTTTTGGAAAACAGCCAGAAGTAGGTAAGAGCCACATCTGCCAAGTCCAGAAAAGCCTCGCAGTGAATACTGCTGTTTGGGGTTTTAAAGTATTATAAATAAAACCCAGTCATATCACTTTCATTCACTTAGGGAAATCACTGTGCAGCTTATCTGTGCATTGAAACCATTGCCCTGGTGCCAAGCATCAGAGAATGGAATTTCAGCCTTTGATGGCTTCTCACATGGGTGAATTTCCCAGGTAGAGATGGTGAGCGAGTCTCCTTTTGTGTTAGCCCTTGTATGGGGCTGGAGGCAGAAATGCCCCTGCTGGAAGGGTTAGGATGCTTTTGCAGCTGTTGTCCCTAAAATCCATTGTGTGGAAACCTGCAGACCCTACCCACCAAGGGCGCTGGCTAAACGGAGAGAAACCTGTGAATACAATAAGGGTCCGTAAGCAAGACCCAAAGAAGCTGCAAGAAGTACCTTCTAAAGCCATAGACAGATATCACAAGTGTGATTCATGGGAGAGATGGTAAATAAAAACTCAGGAGCTGGTTGGTGTTAAAAAAAATCCAAAAATCGGTAAGGAGTAGAGGTTGGGGCTTACAGGGTTGTTAACTCATTTTTGCCTACTTTATGTGTGTGTGCTGCCTATGAAGACCTAGTAATACTGATCACTAATTGTTCAAAACCTATGGGATTAGAAAGGTAGCTATATTGGACATTGGTCATGGGGCTGACACTAGTATCCCTAAGCTAGGAGAAACAGTACTGCTACCAAAGCCACTACCCTTCTCTTGGCTCAGTTTTCTCATCTGATAAACAAAAGAAGAACAAGCCAATTAACCTGTGAGTTCCTTGGTACTTCTTAGAGCATGTCTATTGCTAGGAGGACTATGTCACTTATTGTCCTAACTAGAATGATTTAAGAGTGAAATTGGGCACATGTAATAGGATACCAGGCCAATAGTACACAGCAGAGCTGTCTCATACCATCTGAGAAAGGAACTGACTTGAGTTGGAATGACTACCCCAGGGAAGCTGTACAGTACTGCATACATTCTCACTCTGTTCTAGAATTTTGTTTCTAAAACTTTATGAGTATAGATACAGACGTTTGAGAAGCACTCCAGAAAGGAAAACTGCTCAGAAACCAAAGAAGAGGGCATGTTTTGTCTTTCCTTGTTCAATAGGAATTGTCTACCTGCTTCAGGTGTGCATTTAAGCCTTCATGTGTAGCCTTGAGTAACGCCCTCACTGTGAAACTGTCTGGATCTTCTTTGTCTCGAATCTGAGACTCCTTCAACAGTGACTCCAGCTTTTTCCGTATGAAAGATTCTACCTGGTGCTCAGTGGTCCCGTTACTCTGCAAACAATCAAATCATGCAAAGAATCCCCTGAGAAACAGACTCACAATACTGAGTTTATAATCTCAGGATCTCTCAATAACCTGTAAGAAAGTAAGATATTCATTGAACAAGTTTGTTCCCCTTAGATCAAAAAAAAAAAAAATTCCTCTAGAGTGCCTGATTATCAAAAGCTCACCCTCCATCAGAGCTATTTACATGGCTGTGTAGGTCCTCACCGCAAATTCACAGCGTTCACACTTGCAAAGTTTTATTCTATTTCATTCCACTGAAATAGAGTCTGAAGCCTTGAGAAATTAAGGCAGTTGCTTGAGGTTTACAGAGCTGGCAGTAACTGAGGTAAATGTCTAAAGCACTCCTCCCTGACACTTCAAGATTTCACCAGAGCGCAAGTCAGCGAAAACTTCGGGAGACCACGCTTTCTAAATCTACCTAGTTACATTCAAGTAAAAAAGAAAAAGAAAAAGAATAAAAAGCTACTTTAAAAAAATGACTTCCTTCATTGAGAGGCAAAGAATGCTATGACATTTCAAGGCTGCTGACAAAATTTCTATCTGGCTTCCAACTCCTTGATGTCATTAGAGGGCATACAATACTGATGGGGGCTATGACCAGTGATTACGACTATTTTTAAAATCACAACCAATTGCAAGGCTTTCAGAAGCAAAGCAATGCCAGATTCTCACACAGCATTTAGATGGTCAAGGCATATCCCTTCCTGGAAGCCTCACGCCGCACAGTGTCTAGTCTCTGTGTCTTCTCACAGACCAGCGGCCCCAGGCTCTGTGCACTGCCCCTTTGCTCTTTAGCTGCTTTCACTGGTGCACGTCTTTAATCCCAGCACTCAGAAGGCAGAGGCAGGCAGATTTCTGAGTTCGAGGCCAGCCTGGACCACAAAGTGAGTTCCAGGACAGCCAGGGCTACTTCTCCCTTTGTCCAGATCTGCAGTTGCCAAACTGGTCATTCAACCTGTTGCCAATGAACATCCCACCAAAGCATTCAGTGACAGTATCATCCCACAGAAACAAGGCCCACATTACTTATTACTAGGAGGCCGCTCTATTTGACCCCTGTGGAATAGATAGCTCTTTAATTATCAATATATTTCACAAAATCCTATAAGAACAAGGCAATATAAACATCGTAGGATTTTTTTTAAAGAACACCTATGCCATCAGGGACTGCTATATTTCCCTACTTATATCACATACATTAATGTGTTTAAGATATTCAATTAACACTGCATAACACCCATTATAGAATCACGCTCTGAAGGAGACACAAAGATGAAAAAAGAGCATGCTCTTGACCTTAGAAGTGAACGTGCACAGCCTACCAGTCACAGGGATGCTGGGAAGGACATGCCATTCCTGCTAGATGTGTTTTTGTGCATTTTGTATCAAATACTGATTTTGGTACCCAGAGGTCTGGTTGCAGTCTGGACTTTGGTATTACCATTATTATGTAGCATCTCCTGACTCAATATTCTGTAAACATTGTTCTGCATCATCTTCTGATTGGTTAAACAAAGTGCTGGACAGCCAATAACTTGGCAGGAGAAGAGAGTCACCATTGGGACACGGATGAAGAAGGAGGTCAGGGCAAGATTAGGAGGACAGGTAATGACAACATGGCTGGGAAGTAGGCCAGGTCAGCATCGTCAGATTAGAATACTTCAGAATCTGCCCAGCTATAGTGCCTGAAGCTTTTAATATAAAAATATAAAAGTCTCTATGTTATTTTTCGGGGGGAAAGGGTGGGCATAGAAAGCCAAACTTGTACAGCTGGGGGATTGAGAAGGCCCCAGAGCAAAGACTGACCAGAGAGCTAAGTGTTTAACAGTGAGGAAGAAAAGGGCTTCCCTGAACAAAGGAGCCAATCACGACCTTTGGCAGTTCTGAAGAGAGGAAAAGACTTTGGAGGCTGAAGAACTTGAAAGCTAGAGATGGGGCAACTAAGAGTCCCGCATAAATACTACTTTTAGGAATAACAGCAATCTGGGAACATATATCAAAGGAGGACAGGGGTCTGCAAATGAAAATCCAGACATGCTAGTTGCTGTCACAGGCACTAAAAAGTAGCCAGGCTAGGGTTCTGGGGGATGTAATAAAGATCAGAGAGAGTTTTGAAGAAAATTCATTTTGATTGAAACAAACTTGTACTGAATTTCTGCCATATGTTTGGGGGAAAGCACTAGCAAGGGTGAACCCATGGTCTCAGTCCTCGGTGTCACAAAAAATTGCTCATACAGTATGTGTCAGGAATATGGGTACCACCGGTACACAGAGGAGAGACACCTCACCTGCCTGGGGAATTCAACTTCTTGGCATGAAGAAACATGAAATAAGCTATCTTCAAAGAGGAAAATATTGATATCCTATCACAGCTGTAACAAATGACTCCAACTTAGCAACTGGAAACAACAAATTCATATTAATTAGTCCAGAAGACAAAAGTTTAGAGAAAAGTAGGGCCACAGTCCCTTTGGAGCTCAATGTCCCTGAGCAGCTCCCTACATCCCCTGGCTTGTGGGAGGAAACATAACAATAGATACCCAGGTCTTAGGTTGTCTTCACCTGTGTGTACCCATCTGTTGGTCTTCTCATTCTAAAACATTTGCCACTGGATTCAGGCACACTGGGTTATACCCAGGACATTCTCTTCTCAAGATCCTTAACTGAAGAGAGTTAGGACTGTGCCCTTGATTGGTCTTCAGCATACTGGAATGCTCTGGCTAGTTTATCTTTTATCCAGACCACTAAAGCTTTCTCCACTATCAGCAGCTAGCTTGCTTCATTTTCTTCCCACTTGTATATTTATTGGACTAGCACCCCAATATCCTTAAACAACCTTTCCTTTGTATTTACAACTTGGCCAACTGCTTAGAGTAGGAGGTCTTGCTCTTGTTCTGTCTGCTTTTGTGCCTTTATCCCTGAGATTCATCATCTCCTGTTTGATTTGAAGAGAGAGGCATAGGACTCTTCCTTGCACATGAGCATTGGGGGATGGGGGGCTATTGTAAAGCTGTAATTAACCTACTTTTGATACCAACGTGTATCAGGAAAGCCCTAGCAAAGCCCCAAGCAGAAGAGAGCTGGGCAAAAGCCAGTTTGTGAATAGTCCAGAATACACATATTAACAAGTTGAATGAGTTTCTGGTATCACCAAAACAATGAGAATACTAACATCAAATATCAGAGACAGCCACATATGATGACAACATAGTCATCAAGCTTAAAATATTATGAGAATTACTACAATGTGCCTCAGAGACACAATGTGAGCACAGGCTGTGGGGAAAACTAGGCTGATATATGCTTTCTCAGTGCAAAACTGCAGCAAATCCACTTGTAAAAAATGCAGTATCTGTCAAACTTAACAAATCGAAGCTCAAAATACAGTATGATTGTCTGAAAAGCCAAAATATGACTCTTTGTAAGCGTAACTTACAAAGCAATGTATCTTTTTTTTTTTTTTTTTTTTTTTGGTTTTTCGAGACAGGGATTTTCTGTATAGCCCTGGCTGTCCTCGAACTCAGAAATCCACCTGCCTCTGCCTCCCGAGTGCTGGGATTAAAGGCGTGCGCCACCACGCCCGGCTCAAAGCAATGTATCTTAACAGCACATTATCCAAAACACCCTACACCCTCCATGGTAAGTACTCCATCCTGCCAAGACACACTCATAATGAATGACACAGACAAAGAAAGACTCAGAGCTCAACCAAACACAGCTCCGTGAGTGATGAGCCTGGGATAAGCTGCAGTGCTTCCCAAGCAATGCAGCAACCATTCCTTTTACACCGTGGCAGAAAGAGATGAATTCTTGAGTTGAGTTGATGTTGAGTTGGCTCATAATTTTTAACAACCACAATTCCTATTGTAAAACATGGGAAATACTCTGAAACCCTCTGCAGAAAACATTGAACGTATTTCACTTAAGGTCATGAGTGGACCCAACAAAAGAGCTGTAAGCTCTCTAACTCCTCGTGTAATTTGGTCAAGTGCCCTGGAGCCTGGAGGGGAGGTTTATAGAGGCAGAAAGGGGAAGCTTGTGAGAACACCCGAGATGCCTAAGCCAGTCTCCGAGAGCTCTCAACACCGCTTTCGTTCTTTCTTTCCTTGCTCAGAGCCTCACAGGAAGCTGGATACACGAGGAGCTGGACTCTGGGCATGTCATCAGAGTGGGACTAAAGCTACAAAGCCCAAGATGGCGGTAGCCGGTGGAATGATGACCGGCTAACACGAGAGCTATCATTATTCGCTTCACATCCTCTAATCCTGGGGATTTGCAGAAGGAATGAGAGCCCTGCCTGGTGATCTTCCTTTCTTTCTGTGATTTTCATCACTATAAAATTTGCAGCCACAAGGAACAAAGAAATATGCAGCTGAGGTTTCATTACTATATTATCATTCAGTCCTGGAAGCCAGCAGCACCACTAAAAGAAAATCCAGGCAGACACCTGACCTCAAGACCTATCTGCCGCGGCGCAGCTGTGGCAGAGACCAACACCGAGAGCTGTGTGTGTCTTGTTCTTTTGTTTCCCTGGGACTGAAAAAGGGATGCTGCAGTGGCAAGAGGGAGAACAGTCATTTAATATGGTCAGGGGCAGTCTCTCCCAGGGTTATAATGAGGGCCCCACATTTAGTTATGAGAGATCTAGGAATGTCTTCCATCCATCCATCCATCCATCCATCCATCCATCAATCATGATAGTAATAAAAGCAAACAAACCCATTCTCATTTTCCCATAGCACATCTTTTTTAAAGAGTCATTTGGAAAGGAGAATTGGCCCCACACAAGACTAAAAGCAGCAGGAGAAAGATTGAGCCAGAGAGTGCTGATGTTTCAATAAACATGGGAGTTGCTAGGACAGTGGGCAAGATTCCCACGTGCCAACCAGACCAGTATCAAAATCTCTGGGCTGGGACATAGGCACTAGCACTTCAGAAAGCTCCTTGTCATACCAATCAAATGCCTTTTCTTACATTTAGTGCTGGACATTGGCTACAGGAAGAAAAACATGCCATCTGCCCCTTCAACTGCTGTATATGCTTCAAAGCTGTTTCCTTAAGGCATGGGCTTTAAGTACAGCTACTTTTCTGCCATCTGAGTCTGCATTGACCTCCTCATACTTCTCATAAAACATGTTCTCCTTTGCAGGGATCATATCACAGAACAGAAAGAATTAGAAGCATGCAGGTCCCCTTCTCTAGTCCTTGTTGCTAGGTTGTGACCTGCTGAGCATGTGCCATTTCATCTCAGAGTGGACATGGGTAGCAAGATCTCAGAGCCCCAATGGAGGACTCATCCGTTCAATAAATGCTGTTATGTTGGAGACTGACAACATTCATAAATCTTCTTAAAATGTCTCAAAGGCATGGTGATAAAGTTGCAACTACAGTCATGGGAAAGGGAAAGTGATTAAAATGTTCAGTGGGAGTCGGAGTGAATTGTGGTGTATAGTATAACAGGATACAATGGGTATCACATGTGACTGGTACACTGGGGCTCAATTCGTGCTGGAAGGCTTGGTTTTGTGGGATGAGCTTCATGCAAGAGATAGCTGATGTTTGTGATCAACAGCCTGGCTAAACATAGATTCAGAGAGTTTTAAGAAAAATGCAACTGAAAAACTCAACAGAAGAAGAAGAAAAAATAATCAATGAAGTTGAAATTCAGATTCAGGAGTGTGAGGTCTTCGTGGCCTACTGGCACGGGCACAGAGGATCCCGTAACTGTGAATAATGGTGAGCTGGATGCCTGGAATCAAATCTGCTAGATGATTGCACTGTGGCAGAGAGGAAATTGCCCCTTACATCTCTGAGCTGTGTGATTCTTGGGTCACTGAACACATTGGCTTTACCCTGTGGCTTACATATTATGAGACAGATTTTTGCTATGGCTGAAGCTACAGAATAATACAAAGCAGAAGCTTAGAGGAGGCAAGGACAGCAGAAGACATTCATTGCATAAGCAAACAAACAAATAAAAAAACCCAAAAAGACAAAAAAAAAAAAAAAACCAACCAAACAATAAAAAACTTCATGGGGCTTGAGCAACTGACAGATTAGGAGAAAGCCTGCCTCCTGTTCAGCAGGTAATGATGGGTGAGCCACTATTACCTACTCTATTCTTTGTCTTGCCTAGAAATTTCTCTCCATATATTAACCTGGCTAATTCTTTTTTCTGATCATTAGTTAAGTACAACTTCTAAGGAAACGCTCATGTAGACATCCGCTCTGAAAATTCAACACACACACACACACACACACACACACACACACAAACAGATACACACCATTTTTTCCTTTAGCACTTACATCTAAAATACTATTTATTTCACTTATTTGTCTTGTTTCTTATCTGTCTTCTTCTTCATTTATTAATGTTTAAACCCCAGGAAGAAAGAACTTTCATCTAATTTGATCCACACCAGTATCATCTGACATCAACAAAGGTAATGACATATCTACAACATGAAATACTCAGTAAAAACTGGTGACAAAGAAAGTTATAGGGTCCATGAATTGTGCTAAAAGCTTTATGTGTTACAAAGCTTTAGGTAGGGCTTATTAACCTAACCATATACTTTCAACTTACAGCTGAGGTTACAGGAATGGCTTTATAAGTAATAGCTGTTCCATATAAACAACCTACACTGTACACTGTTTTGTTGAACAACTTGTTTTGTAGAATTATGATCATAGGTCTTTATAGTCTTCCATGGAGATAAGACAGCTGAGCTTCCTCTTGTCTGGTGGAGTATAAACTGATGGGTTACAATACTCTCAAATTCTAGCTTAGGATATTCGTTGTTTTTCTCAAAAGAGCTCAAAAATAGAGCATAAAGGTTGCATAAGAACTTTATATATTTTTACTAAATATGTTGAGTATGGGTGTTTGTGTGTGTGTTTGTGTGTGTGTGTGTGTGTGTGTGTGTGTGTTAACATACTTCCTTCCTCTAAATACATAACAAAGAGCCCTCTGTAATGTCTTGTTAATTGGGGTGCTGCCCAGCTCCACTCAGGTCAAATAAAAGGTCATGGCTATTTTAGTAGAACCATATTCTAAAACATCTACTCACATCAAAGCCTAGATAAAGCAGCCAGGAGATTTTTAGCATAATCAGAGATACCTGGAGTTTACAGGTGTAAATACTGATCTGATTCCAAAGAACAATGAAACTTTATAACCACAGATACTTCTTATAGAAAACTAAATGTTTTGTCAAGTATGATTGCCTGAGCCAATATCCTATCTATTGCAGGAGGATTGGCAAGTTCAATGCCAGCCTGGGCAGCAAAGTGAGGCTGTGTCTCAAAACACAAAGTTAAAAGAAGACTGGGGACATGGCTCAGTCATAAAGAACTTAGCAAGCAAATACCGGGATGTAGATTCAACCCTGAGTAACACAAAAACAAATATAAACAAACAAAAAACTAAAACTAAAACAAAAAACCAGTCTTGACAGATTCAAAGAAAAACTGACACAGCCAAGAGGATCTAAAAGCCAGATCAGCTTCCCTGGTATGCAGCATTAGATACTGCAGTGTCACAGAGACCTTAGTTAGAGCCTCCGCCTCCCGTTTTCCCAGAACAGCAGTCCCACACTGATGGCGTGCAGGGGCTGCTGCCTCCTCTGTCAGCTGTAGACTATGCAGCTAAAAACTAGGGGTCTGGAGAACTAGATGTAAAAGAATGAGTCAGAAAACCCTGCTTTACTAAATAAGACATCAAAAAGAGAAATTATCCAGAGTCAGAAGAAATCAGTTACCAAGAGAGCACATACCTTGAGCGGCATAGAAAAAAAGCTTAATATAGTAACTAGACTTTCCTTTCTGAAACTGTCTAGAATTCTGTGATCTATTACTTACAGTATTTAACTGAGTTCAGAGAAACTACTAACAGAGAAGACATGAATTCAGTTCTCAGTTTTTCTTTTCAAACTGAATCTCCTCTATTTCCCCACTTCAAAGTACTTTAAAGCCAAGAAAGAATTGTCCATGGAGACTTCAGCTGTCATTAAGCTTTCGTCTTCTTTGAAACTAATGTCAGTTCCCATTGTTACCTCTGAGGTGAAGCATCAGGTAGTGTAGTTTAGAAGACTGTGTCTTGTTGTAACAACATAACTGTTGAATTAAGGGTAATGGTGTATATTAAATTATACAGTATATACCTGGGGATACAATAATGGTTCTGATTTCCATGAAGTACCACTTTTCTGCAGAAATGAAACTATACTGTAAAGCCTGCATTGTTTTGGACTTGTCCCATGTTTCGGGAAATCATGTGACTATTGACGGTGAAAGGGATAGAATTTCTTCCAATCATAGAATTCTACAGGTCAATTAAACTCCCCTAAACTACAAGGCAAAACACACATGTAGACCCTTTATGTAAGGAAAGGTCCAGATCCCTGGGCAGGTGGCTAACTTCAAATGCCATTCTACTTAGGATGTGGCTGATGGAACATTCAGCTAAACATCCCAATCTTGGAAGGGATTGGGGATCATATAGGCCAAGGTATATTTTCTTGGTGAGGAGTTTGTAATTTTCAAAAACAGACCCAGTTGTAGCTGGGGCCTGGGGCCAGCCTAAGTTACCACAATGGAAAGACAGTATTTATTTGGCAGGGATGGCAAGATCTCAGCTACTCATGTTCATCAAGAAGACTGACAATCTAACCACAGTTTGACTTCCAACCTGATTAGAATGTGTGGCCTTGTTGGAGGGACAATGTCACTGTGGGGAAGGCTTTGAGGTTTCAAACACTTAATCCAGGCTTATTGTCCCTCTCTTCCTGTTGACCCAAGTGTAGGGCTCTCAGCTATCTCTCCAGCACTATGTCTACCTGCATGTCACCTTGCTTCTTTCCATGATAATAATGGACTAAAATAAACCTCTGAACTATAAGCCAGTCGCAGTTAAATCTCTCCCTTTACAAGAGTTGTTATGGTCACACGATAGAAACTCTAACTCATAAGAATTTGCAACTAAAATGGCTCCCAATTCTAAGGTATATGCTCCATAACTTAAGTGCCTCACCAACTGCTGGGTGCCAGCACAGAGTAATTTTAAAATAGTATTCTTTAGCACTACAGAAGCCATATTTGTGGAGAGTTTAACATACCACCAATGGGGCACCCCATTCTTTCTGCAGTATGTAAGGGACAGAAGTGGTGGGGAGACAGGAACTCACGTAATGCAGCTTGAACTTGCATTCATCTTCAATCTCATCTGCACTGTCCTCATCGGACACTTCTCCTTCCTCTGCATCATCCCCAAGGTGATACGGCAACTTCTTGCCCTGAAATAGAGCAGAACGTTGTCCCATTTGAAAATGAAAATAAAGTCACACCAGCCCCAAAGTGGAGGCAATCCAAGTGTCCATTGGCAGATAAATGGACCCACAAAACATGCTCTTCTCCTATAGAACATTACCCAGCCAGAAAAACAAGTCTTGATGCACTTTACAAGATGGATGAACCTCAAAGGCCAGATGACATGAGACACAGACAAACCTTGCATGACTCTACTCACACAAGGCACCCAAACAGCAAAAACAGACACTGAATGCAGAATGGTGACAGGGACGGGCGACATGCAACAAAACAACTGTTGCTGAGTGGATATGGAGTTTTGGCTTTCCAAGATGAAAATACTTCTGATTATACAACATTTTGTCTAAAGGAAAAGAAAAGAGAAAAGGAGAATTGCAGAACGTAGAGGTTGGGCTTTTCAGCTTATAGAAGAGGCTCTTCTGTTGTTTTTACGTTTCCCAGCCTAAGACATTTTATTTTAGTGGCCCAAAGACACTCTGGCCCCTGAGAGCAGTCGGCTTTCCTCAGAGGACAGGGGGAAAGTTGTCCTTAGCAGTTGCCGGCTGGTTCCTTCACACCCAACCCTTCTTCCACAGAACAACAATGCAGCTTATACCACAGTCCCAGGACTAGGCCATTTTCAAGTCACCAATACATTTCAGAAATCATAGACCTTGGACAGGGAAACTCTCATAATGAGATGAGAAGATATCTGAGTTACAACGTTTTATTCATGCCCAAGTATCCATGGGAGACTGGCTCTGGAACTCTTCTCAAACATCAAATCCCAAAGCTGTTTAAGTCCTTCTTGCAACACAATTTGGTACCTGCACACCACAGTGTGCATCCTCCTTAAATCACTTCTAGCCTACTTATCATACATAATAACATAAATGTTATGTAACCCAAGGGAAAGAAACCTGTGCAGGTTCATTCAGTACAGACACAGGAGGTAGACTGTCTGTACCCAATACGATCTCAAAGATCTATAATCACCAGAGTAATTTGGAATACAGTCAATTGTTAAGAACAAGTATCTAGGGCTTGGGAGATGCTCCACGGGCATGTGGATGTGATGTTGTAGCCCCAGAAGCCATGCAAAGCAGGGTGGTAGTAGCTTGTGTCTATAATCTCATGGCTTCTATGGCAAGAAGGGAGACAAGACAGGGAATCCCAGGAAGCTCATAGGCTTGCTTTAAACAAGGTGGAAGGCAAGTACTGACTCTCTCTCTCTCTCTCTCTCTCTCTCTCTCTCTCTCTCTCTCTCACACACACACACACACACACACACACACACACGTGAGCTGTTTAGTGGAAAGAACTACATAGCAAAGAACTAGAAGTCTCTAGTTAAACACCTGCAAGAACATGCCAATCACTGCCACCAACTGACCCTAGAATTACAGCTTTCTCCTCTCAGTCTAGGCTGAAGTAGCCTTCACTGCAGCCTTTTAGAAGGCTTTGAGAAGAAAACACAGCAGGGAATATGGGATAATGCCTGCTACTTCAGGTTGCTAATTTTGGGTTCAATTTGCTATGCAGCCACAGATGCCTAACATACAAATAGAATTGGAGGGTCAGACCTAATAAAGCAAAAATAAGGGACAGAGATCATTCATTATAACGTCATCATCCATACAGTGGCCTCGCCAGCTGTTGGCAGAAAGACCACCATTGGCTTCTCCCACTATCCCTCAGCAGATGGCTCAGTTTGGCCGTCTGGTTTCTTCTTCAACACCAGATGAAGGGTTGCCTGACTGGTAATTTGTAGGCAAGGTACACTTCATACTTTTTTTTTAAAGTTGAAAAATCAAATATCTAGCATTTTAAACTCAAAACAGAGATTGAAAAGTTTGAAGTACAGAATGAACTTGATAACTGATTCTTCACAGGAATGCTTTGTTAGATTGTAAGAGGCCTCTCTTAGCAATGCCCTGAACCCTCCTATATACTCAAAGCCCTTGACCCTGGGCTTTAGCACTGCAATAATTTCAAAATGATTAGATAACTATGTAATAAAAGCAAAATCAGATAAGATGTTTACTATTTAGAGATTTAAATATGTTCTTTGACTTAAAGAATGTCATTTCTAAGACAGATTGTATTTGTACATTGATGTTTTAGAAAAGGTCGTATATACCCAGGCTGGCCTTGAACTCACTTTGTAGTGGAGGATGATCTTCAGTTTCTGATCCTGCTGCCTCCACTCCTTAGAGTAGGAGTTACAGGTGTACATCACCAAGCCCACTTTAGGTGCTGATGGGAATTGAATCCAGAGCTTCAAACATGATAAGCAAGCATTCCACTAAGAACAACACTCCCGGCTCCAATTTGTGTACTGTTAATGATGGGCCTGCTCAGAATTAGAATGCTTATATATATATATATATATATATATATATATATATATATATATGAATGATTTCAGGTATTGTCATGCAGAAAGCTCCCAGAAAGTGAGTTCATCTTCTTTGCTTTAGAGAATACTTGTAGAGTTGCTATGAGGATATGTTGAGCAGTCACTGAAGTGGTAGCCAGACACACTCAGTAATCACAGACATAAAGATACCAGCATCTCTCATGCATTCACCACGGACCAAGTTACTCAAAGTCAACTTTTTGTTGGGCACAATGACAGACACCAAAGTATACCTCTGCACAGACATTTAAATACCCCCAAAGCAGTTTTCTCTTGTAAAATAGCCTCAAAACCAATCCATTAAAATAATGTTCAATAGAACAAAACTAATAAATGCCAAAGCATCCCCGAGCTAAGAATAACTCTTCTCAAATGATGCACATGGTTCTAGCTCCACGGGATGGAAGGGTGCCATGCAGCCAGGCATGAGGAGTGAGGTGAATACAGGATTCAATTCCCCTTGTTTCAGGGTGGCATGGGATGAAGGGATTAAAAACAAAGGGTAGATATCATATAATATCCCCTAGCAGAGCTCACCATTCCTTTTCAAATGTTTTTAGAGTCGGCACACCGACTCCTGTATTTTTGGCCAGCTTTTCCATACTCCTAGCTCCCGAAGATACTTTATTCAGGCAGAAAGAAAAGCACTCCAAAATTGACATTGTTACTTTGCCTTTCTTTATAAGACACAGCCTTGCTCTTTGTAGCCTGAGCAGTTTTGAACATGTAACCTTCCTGCCTCAGCCTCCTTAGTACTGGGATTGTAAGCATGCAATACCATGCCTTGCTGAAAGCATTGCTTGCTTTAACATGTTATATTAACAGAGTTGCCCAAGGGAAGAGTTAAAAAATAAAATGAGGATCCTTTCTGGATTGAACCTGCCCAGGTGCTGTGTGTGCTACCAGTCTCTCTGAGGCCAAATGTCCACCCTGTGGTGTGTGGAAGCCACTGTCTCCTTGGGGTCATCCATCCTCTCTGGCTCTTAGGCTTTCCATCTCCTCTTCAGCATAGATCCCTGAGCCCCACTGGGAGAGCTTCGATGAACACATTCTATCTAAGACTGAATGCTGCAAAATCTCAGGCCACTCTATCCAAATATGGGTTTCTGTGTTAGTTACCATCTACTGCAAGAAGTTGCTCTGAAGTTGGCTGTACCAGGTCCAAATGCTGAGAGGGAGAACTGGACACTGGCTCCCACCTCTAAGAAGCTATCTGCAAATGAAAAAGTTTCCCCCAGCCCCCTGTGGAGTCTTACTGGGTGTATGCTAACTGCACTTCAGGGTGGGTCCCATATTCAAGAATAGTTGGTCAACACAAAGTGAACTCAATGGAGTTTGTAGACTTTTTCTCTAATACTGATCTATCTGTATTTTTTGTTTCCTTGTTTTTGTTTTAGTAGTCTTTTGTTCTCTATTTTGTTTCTGTTTTATGCCCCCCTCCCATGTGTGTGTGTGTGTGTGTGTGTGTGTGTGTGTGTGTGTGTGTGTGTGTTGTGTGTGTGTATGTGTTAAGACAGGGTCTCTACTTACACCTGGCATGGAACTCACTATGTAGACCAGGCTGGCCTTGAACTCATAGAGATCTGCCTGTCTCTGCCTCCTGAGTGCAGAGTTTAAAAGTGTGCCACTAGCGCCTTGCCCTTTTATTTTAAGAGAAAGATAGAATAGGTATACAACTGCATGGATTAGAAATGGAAAAGTTCTAGGAGTTAGGGGCAGGTATTAGAGGCTCACAGAGACTGAAGAGACAAATAGGGAGCCTGCACAGGACTAACCTAGGGCCTCTGAATATTTATTGCAGTCGTGTTGCTTGGTCTTCATGTGGGACTCCTAAGAGTGAGATCAAGGGCTGTCTCTGACTCTTCTGGGACCCCTTTCCTCCTACTGAGCTGTCTTGTCCAGCCCTAATGAGGAGAGGTGCCTCGTCTTACTGCAACTTGCTGTGCCATGTATGGTTGATGTCCATGGGAGGCCTGACCTTTTCTGAAGAGAAATGGAGGAGGATCAGATGAGATAACAGGAGGCAGAGGGAAGGTGCTAGGGGAGGGACTAGGGGGAGAGGAAGAGGGGAAACTGTGGCCAAGACATAAAAATTATAATGATAATAATAATATAATGTCATGAAAAGGTACATGTGTAAATGTAAAAGCAATTGAAAATGTAAAAAAAAAAGAATAAAATAAGGTGAAATCTTGTGTGATGTAAACAACTTTAGTTTGAGTAGATATAAATGAAGGCAAACGCAGGTTTGCATGCTATTTCACTTATGCTCTAACCTTGGGTTAATTCATCATGGAATAAAGAAACATTACCAGATACTTTTCAACTTCAAACTGTCTGTGGCCCAGGACAACAGTAACCTCAGGGGACTCAAGAAATGCTCAGAAGTTAAGAACACTAACTGCTTTTCCAGAGGACCTGGGTTCAATTCCCAGCACCCATTTAACAGCTTACAATGTGTTAGCCTTCTGAGAAGTAAGAAGTAAGTAAGCATTCCATGCTGCCTTTGGGATATTGACTATTTTTCTGCCAGAGCAGTGTTCCTTTAAAAAAATGGTAAGCTGCTGGAACACATCAAGCAATCTTATTTTTAAGTTTTATCAATTTATTTATTCATTTCTTTTTTTTCAGACAGAAAATAGTACAGGCTACCTTCAAAGTCATAGTCTTACTGCCCCTGCCTCCTGAGCGCTGGGATTACAGACATGTTTTATCATGCCCAGCCGTTAACTTCTAAGAATCCTTACTGATAGTGCACGGATCCATCTGGGATACCCACAGCCCATCCTGCTGCCAATCCTTCCAAAGACTGCCTCAGACCTTCCATCTGTAGCATTCATTCTGGAGACCTTAAGCCCTAGGACAATCTGTACTATATGGCTATGGTCTAGTGTTAGAGAAAGTGTTCAATAACTGCACACTGAATACCCATCATGATCTCCACTATCCAAAAGGGGGTGGGGGGAGACGAGATATGGCCTGGAATACACTGTGCAGGCCAGACTGAACTCAAACCCACAGAAATCCACCTATCACCACCTCCCAAGTGTGTGCCACTGTGGCCAGCCAAAAGGAAAGATAATAATCAAATTGTCTGAGTCTACATTTAATTTCCTGACTGTTGGGTAAGGAATATCTCAATTGTATTCACAATTTTACAAAGATAACACTTTGTATGCAAAAACCAGTTTTTCGCACAGCAGTTACCTCTAGCCAGACTTGGGCAAGTTGATTTTAATATTACCTGTCATATTATTGAGATTTTTTTTCACCATGCATTTACACAAGAGCCTGCCAGCACCTCTCTGATGGACTCTGGATCGATACTTCTAATTTAATTGGTAGAAAAGGCAGGTTTCAACTGACTCTGAAGATTTCATTATCTTTCCAAAAGCTTTATACTGTGGTAGGCTCTTTCCTTGACTTTGCCTCTCCTCCATCATGTATATGCTTTCTAAGAAGACTTGTCTACTGCTCTGTTCTTTATCTAACCAAGATTTTAGTCCAAAGAAAACAGTCACTGGAGATAAGCGAAATCACGAAGCCGAAGATCTCAAGAAGCTGTCATTCTGGCCACCGTTTGCATTAATGATATTCACTGCAGTAAGTTTCCTCTCTTAGAACATCTGTGATGACATGCATTCAGCTCATGCCCTCTCCTCTCAAATACACAAGTCCTGAGGGTTGTTATGTCTGGGCCCACGTTTCTGTTTAAGCAGAGTGCTTTCTCACACATAACCAAGACCGATCAACCATGAAGATTTTTTTCCCCTTTTGACAGACAGTTTTTGGAGCTTGAAATAGAAGAAAAGAATCAGAACAGAAGGCCTCATACATGGAGTCAGAGAGCTTTCTCCTCTCTTGCACTTACTTTGCCATGCACAGCTCTCTGTGTGAACTCTCCCAGACTGAAAATAGCTTGCACAGCATGAACAGCCAGAAAAACAAATCCATAGCATGCAGTCAGCAGAAACTTGCCTCTGAAGGAGTGTCTCTACATTAACATAAGATGCATGGACAGATACCCTTCACACATATGGATTCTAATTATTTCCTTTTTAAACTTTCTTTTTTTGTCAACAAGGAGGAAGAGGTAGTTGATTATGACCATTTTAATGTTTGGGCTGTAACCCCATACGTAGTTACCTTCACTAGGATTTTGCCTTTCAGACTCTGAGGGCTTGGAAGCTGCCTGAACTCTCCGGTGTCTACAGACGACAGGTCCAGCTTGTCCTGGAATATACCTTTCAGGTACTGAGCAATCTTCCTCTGCTGCTGAATGCTGCAGTGGTTCTCAATGGACAGTATAACCGGGAACCTGTGGGGACAGCAACAATGCCAAGAGTGGTCAGTGGCGACAGCTCCCAGGGATCTTGGAAGCCTGGAAATAGAAACTGTACTCATTGTATCCTTCAATTCCTGGCAACTGAATGGACAATACAAGTAATGATTATAATAATGCTAAAAATAAGAAAGAGTAAGCGTGCATTGAAGAAAAAGGCCCTCAAAGCAAATGTACTTTGCCAGGCACAATGCTGCAGAATGGCTTAGTTTAATGTCAAACAAAAAGTGAGGAATGTAAAACATGTGTGTGTGTGTGTGTGTGTGTGTGTGTGTGTGTGTGTATAAAATCTGAACCCCAAGCAAAGAAAATCCATGACATCATTTTTTTCATATTTATTCACAAGTGCAAACATATCAAAGAGGCAGTTGCTCACTCTAAAAACACCGATGCCAGCTTGAGAACAAAGGGGAAAAAATAGCATGATGCAGGTTTGTTTTAGTATCAAGTGTTAAGTGGTGTCAGGCCTCCCCCAAATTATTTTTATAAAACTGAACACCAGCTTTCAGTTTAAAAAAAAAGAAAAACCTGTCTCAGTGAGATAAGTCAGCCTCGGCCAGTAAAGGCAGCAGCTGCTGCCGGGTCTGGTGACCTGGATCTGATCCCTGGCACCCACATGTGGCAGCAGGGAAGGGATTCCTGCTGGTTGTTCTCTAACACCCACATGTGCAGTGTAGCATGTTAACAGACCCCCCACCTACCCACACATATAAATGTCTAAAAAAAAACCCACTCAATAGCAATATACAAGTTTCAGTACAGAAAATATAAGGTGGTTCCCAATACCAACCACATGCTGAGAGGTTGGCAGCCAAAGCATGAAACAAACACCAAACCAAACCAAACCAAAAAAACAACAACAAAAACAAAAACAAACAAACCCAAAAACTTAGTTTTCTTTCACGTATCTTTAGAAATAATATTTGAAATTTTCTTTCAAAATATACAAACCAATATTTGAATTACCTAATACATTAGTGTAAATGGGGAAAAAAAAGATTTCTTTGGGCAAGTACAAGCTCCACAAGATGGCCCATGACTTCTTCGAATTAAATTCTGCTTGAATTGCAGCACTCAATGCTGAGGTCACAGACAGGTGCCTTGCCTTTCTGACTGTGGTCTTCTGGCTGGTTGGGCTCCCACATTTCAAATTCTTAACTCCCATATAAAGAGTTCATGAGTGTCTAGTGCTGCCAAGCAGAAGGCTGGTCTCAATGGGAAGGCGTTTGACACTCATTCCACCAAGGGACATTGGTCAATGTCTGAAGGCCTCCTTTGGTGGGCACAATTTAGGGATGTTGTGTCTGGTGAAGCTGGAGAAGCTACTAAATTCCCTACAATACACAAGATGGCTCCCTGCCACATACGATCTTGCCCCCAAATTTTCACAGTGCCAGAGTTAAAAGGCCTTGATAAAAAGGAGACATTGAAGAGAGGAGGAAAATAAAAGGGCCAAAATTTGTTAATGTCCTAAACAAGTACATAATATTCTCATTTAAATTGTTTCCTACTTTAAAGTTGTATTTACCACTATTTTATGTGTGTGAGTGCTTTGCCTGAATGCAGGTGCCCTCCTATTGGCCAGTGAGGCAAGAAGAGAGTATAAGATGCCATTGAACTTGGAATTAAAATTGGTTGCAAGCCAAATGGTGTAGGTGCCAGGAACCAAACCCAGGTCACCTGCAGGAGCACTAAGTGCTCTTAACCACACAACAATCTCTCCATCCCCTATAGCGCATTTTTTCTAAGAGCACTTAAATATGAAGTCAATATTGCAGGCACCAGATGATCTTCTGGGGTATGGGGTGGTACTATTTTATATAATGGGAAATGCTCACATGTAAGAGTCATAAAAAAAATCAAAGTTTGGAAGGCTTAATTTAGCACTAAATATTTCCATGTAAAAGGTGCCAGAAACTAAATTTGCTATGTCGCAGGAATAGCTTATATGAAGGGCAATTCAACCTCATGCTTAATTAATAAGACCAAAATATTAGAAATTTTAAAGGCCAGTAGTTTCTAAAATATTTTTTGCAATCAAAATTTTAGTTTGCTTCTTTAATTTAAAAAATCCTTTCTTGTATACTTAGTATATTTATGGAACTTGCTAAGTAGACTAGAAATCAATGATTACTAAAATACAGTACCACATTTTCAATAAGTTTACCATCTCATATCTATATAAGAAGGCAAGTTACCAAGCTGGGCATGGTGGTGCATGCCTTTAATCCCAGCACTCGGGAGGCAGAGGCAGGCAGATTTCTGAGATTGAGGCCAGCCTGGTCTACAAAGTGAGTTCCAGGACAGCCAGGGCTATACAGAGAAACCCTGTCTTGGGAAAAAAAAAAAAAAAAAAAAAAGAAGAAGAAGCCAAGTTACCAACCTTTTTTTATCATGGTGCTACATGCTATGACAGATATATATGTTCAGACGGCTAAGTATCAAGAAAGGGGAGATTCGTCAGCTGTGGGTCAAGATAGGCTTTCCAGTAGGGCAGTGCTTAAATAATTTTGTTGTGTAAAAACAAAGCAGGTGATTGGCATTGTGAGGGGTATTTGGAGGAGGTCTGAGCTCACTAGGTTGGAAGTTATAAAAGTTCCAGGCTTGTGGGAGAAGGTGGAAGTGAAAGATGGTCATTGTTAGCAGATGCTGGGTTTCTGCATAGCAACGACAGAAGAGGATGACACTGGAAGAGAGGGAAGAAGCCACAAATGAAGGACATGAAGACATTCTGGGTGCTGTGGACACTTTAGAAAAAAATGCTAGAACAAAAATTACAGCAGCATTTGTGTTTCAGAAAGGAAGTATAGCATCAGTACAGAGTATGAGCCAAAGGGGAAATGCGAATTAAGAGAAGGCAGTGAAGTCAAAGAAAGGATAAATCCATGTGTTGGATGTCTTATGTATCCTGAAGTTTCTAACGTTCAGCATTTTATTATATTATGATGCAGTGCCATAAAACTGTTATGGGGTGGGAAAGATGGATCAGCAGATAAGAGCCCTGGGTGTTTTCTCAAAGGACTGAGATTCAACTCCCAGCACCTACAAGCAGTCTAAGAATTATCTATAATTCCAGTCTCAGGGGATCTCAAGCCATTTTGTAACCTCCACAGGCACTTTATGAACATAGCACACAGATATGCATTCAAGTAAAACACTCATACACAAAAACTAAAGTCTCAAAATATTACAAACTGCTGTATATAATAGCTTGTTTCCAAGCTTTATAAGTTTAGAAATTTAAATGTCATTCTTTGCAAAGGTATTTTCAAAATGACAGGAAGAGAGACAATGGGAATAAGAAATGAGTGGGTCATAAGAATCCATAATCTTGGAAGCCATAGTACTTGTTTCCAATCATTGCTGGGAGCTGGAAGAGAACAGAGGCAGCAGGAATGAAGCTTGAGGGTGTAAGGAAGGAGTGGAGCTCCCGGGATAGTGATGGAGGTCCTAGGTGAGGGGTGGAGCTTGGCTCCCAGGTGTTTCTCTACTTACTCATTCTTCACGAATGCATGCTTGTTGATGGTCTCCACAACATCTCTGAAGAGAATTTTTGAAGTGAGAGTATAACCATGGTGAACCACTGGCTCTCCATCTGGGCCATCCCAACAGTCAACTGCCAAAAACAGAAGTTCACATCAACAACATCACAGCACACAAAACTGATCTGCCTGATAGTGATAATGAATAATGATGTTACTAGTTCACATTATATGGTACCATGCTTTTAATTATTATTTCAGAGTGCATTTTTTCAATTTATAAAAACATTTATTAGCGAATGATGGGCTCTTTTCCATAGGCAACAGATGATTGGAGTTCCTTAATATCTCTGGAAGTAGCAAAAACATTTATGATTTTTACTAGAACTTATACATACTATAATTTTCACAAAGATGTAAAGTCAGAGAATTGAACATTCTGGCATACTTTATGAGAATAAAGAGAGAGCTAATGGATTTGGGGTTTGTTTTTTTTTTGAGTGCTTATAGTTTACAAAAATATCATGCTCACAAGTAGATAAACACACATCAATGTTCTCTTGGGGATTTATCAAAATTAAACCAAATATACCTAAGAATATGATCTTTATATTTTTTCTTCATTAACTAAAATGAATTGAACTTCTCCATATAAATCTTTTTATCTGCAGGTTGCTTTTGGTCCCAGCAACAGATAGCAGTTCTGCCTGAGCCTGCTTTGAAGTCTTACAACTGCAGTGTCACCTTTTACCAAGGTCTCCAGCTAATGGTTAGTCAGTCTTTAGATTACACACTTGCTCACCTCACAACCATGTGAGCTGGCAAACTCACAGAGATCAGCCTACCTAGGCTGTGAGGATTAAGGGAATGCACCATCATTCCCAGCCTGAAGTAGACATTTCTAAAACCTTGTGGCATGGCAGCTGTAGTGATCTCTTAGCATAAGACCTTCCTCATGTGTTAGCACTATTGCTGGTGTTAACAAATATTCTGCACTTTCAGTTGTATAGCATGTATAATTCTGTTTAGTGTCTAATAGTTGATAGTGATAATGAATAATGATGTTACTAGTTCACATTATACTGTACCATGTTTTTAATTATTATTTCAGAGTGCATTTTTTCAATTTATAAAAACATTTATTAGAGAACAATGGGCTCTTTTCCATAGGCAATAGTTTCAGGCAGATCACTTTTGCTGTGTCTCTTGATCATATTAAGAAGTAGACTAATCTACACCATTTAGGTCTGTGCAAGCACACTCTGTTATTTGGCAAAATTGTCTGACACATTTGGAGAATGTATCACTACCATCAGGCAGTGCATCACTGTGTGCAATTTCAACACCTCTTGCCCTGACCTATAGTCCTATTTTTTTTTAAGATTTATTTTATTTATGTAAGTACACTGTAGCTGTCTTCAGACACTCCAGAAGAGGGCGCCAGACCTCGTTATGGATGGTTGTGAGCCACCATGTGGATGCTGGGATTTGAACTCATCACCTTCGGAAGAGCAGTCGGGTGCTCTTACCTGCTGAGCCATCTCACCAGCCCTATAGTCCTATTTTTAAATCAGAAATGATATAGCAGATAATATATTAATAGCTTTCAAAGAAAGTGCAAAGTTTAAAAAGGCACATCAATACATATTTAACATATTTATTGTTAACATCATCAGTCTTGAAACAGTATCTTCTGCTAATATTTAAAACACAGGCAGATGATCCACAGCTGATATAGGTAGTTTCTACTATTTTGTGTCTGAACTTACCTGGTTTCTGTTAATTGAGGCTAATAACACGCCAGAATAGCATTGAGGTTCAGACAGCCAGATTCAAGGCAAGTTTCATGTAAAGGCTAACAATGTGCTGGTGGTATTGGCAAAACAGAAATACTCTAACAAATCTAATAAGACACAAACAAGCCAGGGACCACAGGGACTGCTTTTCAACCATGTCACACAATTAAGGGCCCAAACACTCTGATAAAGTGTTTGTCAGAGTCAAAATCATTCTGAAGGCCAAGTGGCTAGTCCAAGAACTTTTGTAATAAGGGAATGTACAGAGTTCCATCATGGTGGCTTTCAGGGGAAACAGAGAAGGCTGAGTGTAAATCTACAATAACAGCATTATAGTCACTCCATAATAACAAATATTTCCCATATCATTAAGCAACTTAGGCTGGAAAGCAAGTGAATGAATGGTCTTATAGATAAAGAACACAATCTGTTTGATTTTCTGGCAAAGCCACCTAACCACAGCGACTTGTCAGTCTCCCGCACGACACCAAACATACCCTGAAGGAGAACATAATACAAGTAATGGAGATAGCAAAACACATCATCAAAGTAGAAGCTCAGAAGAAGATAGATTCCCAAAGTCATAATACCATATATACATTGTTCTCCATTTTAAACTTTCATCCTCAGAAAAAGCTGTTTAAGAAAATATCTGTAGATCTAAACATCTCTACCTGTGACCTGTTAGATTCTCTAGGTCTGATGTTCTCTAGGTCAAATGTAGGTGTTTAAGATAAAGCCATCTTTATCATTCAATTCTCAGGCAGATGAGTGCTTCTGGCATATAAAGACATTGGTGTGTCCATACCCAAGTGGCAGATGAGAACTAGGAACTTCATGTTCCATGACACAAAGAAATTGTTGAGAAACTGTAAGGCATCATGTGACCAAATTTTAAGCCTTTAGAAACAAATAAATATTGGAGTGCTTCGCCTAATCATGAACAAAGCAAGTGCTTCCTTTTAAGGCTAACCAACCTCTTTTCAGTATGAGGCATCCACTGTGTCAAGTCATTTTCCTGTGATCTGCCGGTCTTTACTTAGTCTCTCATAGGCTGTTCAGAAAGAGTGCCAGTTTCCTGGAGAATACTAGATCAACTGGGCTTGAATCTCCAGCTTGCAAGCTATAGGAACTTCAGTCATTTACCTAAATCTGTGTTGAAGTTTCCTTTTAATAACCTATCACGTACCTCCTGGTGCTTGCGGGCTTCAGTGAGAACAAGACCTGTCCACAACATCTAAATAGAACGTGTCTTTCTTTGCACAGTCCATTGAACTTCAAGGTGACAACCGAAGCTTCCAATATGAAAATGATAAAGTTCAAAGCTGATCGGGATCACCAAGTAAGTATGAAAAGTCTCCTTAACAAAGACTTTCCAGAAAGGGTAGTGGGGCATTCACTATTCTGTTACAGTTTATTTTAACAAGAAAAATTTCAAGTCAAATGCCAGGAGAGGCATTTACTGACAGAAGCTAGTGGAGAAAGACTTGGAAATGCAAACCTGTACCACGAAGCCCAGTGTGACTTGTAGTGCACTGTCACGGCAGAGGCAGAAAGATTGCAATGAGGCTAAGGACAGTCTGAGCTACACGGTGAGTTCTTGAATAGTCTGAGCTACAGTGGAAGACCCTACTTCAAACACACACACAAACAAAAAGGCAGCGAATAAAACAACAACATCCTGTGACAGGGCTCTGCATACGCTCAGACTGTATGAATATCTGGGCCACAGTGACCTTTAGTCTTGAAAGGTCTCTTTGTTGATTGCCAAACAGAAAGAAGGTAAAGAGAAAATCCACATCCATGCCATCTGTGGCACAGCGTCTAAAAGCTCCTATTCATCTGAAACTGTTACTACAACAAAAGCCATGCATCCCTTAACATAAATTGTCTTCGTGAGATAACTTTCCTTTTTCATATTCAGCCAGAGCTGGAAGATTAGACATTTTGGTTCAGTATATAAAATCAAGCACGGGAATAGTCAGGTTCATAAATTGTCTTTCAAACGAGAATTTAAATGCTTCTCCCCACCCATAGGCTCATGAGTATTGGTGCATCAATTGGTGGAACTGTTTGGGAAAGATTACGAGGTGTGGCCTTGTTTGAAGAGGTGAGTCCCTGGGAGTAGGGGATGGGCTTTGAGATTTCAAAATTTCATTCCACTCCTAGTTGGCACCACTCTGCCTGGTGATTGTGTGTCAGGATGGAACCTCACAGATACTGAACTCAAATATCATGCCTTCCTGTCTATCTTCTTCCACATTCCCTGACATGATGGTCATGGACTCTAACTAAACCTCTGAAACTTTAAGTCCCAATAAATTCTTCAATCTATAAATTGACTCAATATTGGTGTAGCAAGTAGAATACTGATTTTGGACAAATAAGCAAAAGAAGAGACAACTTGGATCTAAGAGGCAGGAAACGTAAGGGTAATAGTACAAAGGAAGGCAGTGGCAAGCTGTAATGGTTTCTAGAGTAGACAGTCACTTTATGAATCCACAGAATGCCATTCTTGGCCTCCAAAGAAATGTTGGCATTTAAACGAGGGGCCACCCTCAGTGTGACTTCAGTGAGTCTAAGTGCCCAGGGCACATCTGTACACATCAAACCTGCAAAATTTTTGAGTGTTAGGTGGTAAAGGGGCTGAATAATAGCCAAGAGGAGACTGCCACATCAAGAACTGTTACTTATACAGTTTCTTCCATGTTAGTACTTTAAGCATCTTTAGCATTCAGTTATTAAGTCATCTGAGTTAAGTCACTATTATTAATAGGTAGTCTTGTAACTACTGCAAAAATATTGTTATAGAATACAATATAAATCTACAGAACCATTTTGAGGATTGTTATTTTATATGGTTGGTTTATTTATTTATTTATTTGGTTTTTTGAGACAGGATTTCTCTGTGTAGCCCTGGCTGTCCTGGAACTCACTTTGTAGACCAGGCTGGCCTTGAACTCAGAAATCCACCTGCCTCTGCCTCCCAAGTGCTGGGATTAAAGACTTGCGCCACCACCGCCCGGCAGTTGGTCTATTTTTTAAATATTTCTTTATACATAATACATATATATACATATATACATACATACATGCATGTGTGTGTGTGTGTGTGTGTGTGTGTGTGTGTGTTTGCCTCACATATATTAGTGTACCGCATGTGTGTATGGTGCCCATGGATCCAGAAGAGGGTATGAGATCCTTGGGAATTAGATTTCCATAGGGTTGTAAGCTGCTATGTAGGTGTTGAGAACTGAACCCAGATCCTGCCATAACTGATGTACATTGCTCCTGTGTCAAAGCAGTTGAGTTTTGCTGGGCACATAGGAGGAACTAGGCATGCAGATTTGCAGCACTAAAGAGTGTTTGTAAGGTTAGATCCATCCTCCCTAACTCATCAGCTCCCATTCCCTGATGATTTTTTCAATAATTTGTTGATCTTCTTAGGCTCCCCAAGCAACCTCCACCTGCTGTACACAGGAGTGGGTGATGGCCTCTCCCATGTCCCTCAGAACAAAAGAATTATCAGGCATGAATTTTTTCAAAAGCTCATATACTCTCCTCTCATTGAAGACAACCAATATCATTTTCTCTCTCTCAAGTCTCACACTAACCCCCCCACATACCTACAGTATCAAATATCATAAGAAATATGTTCAGCTATTAGACCACAAGTATGCCTGCCCATGCTTGATTTTAACTACCATATCCATAGAAATTTATGACTCCTTTATCTGTTCTGGATCATTCTATTTAGCTTAGATATTGTTATCCAAACAACGGAGAAAAACGTGGGTTTATATGTTGCAAAGTCACTCTCAACTCAGCAGATAGAAAACTGTCCTCATTTCTGCTCTTCCCTTCAGATTTCCATTAACATCATCCACTCCTAGCTTCTCCATTTCTCTTAGTGAGCTCTAATAGGCTTCCTTCCTCATGATTTAGTCACTGTTTTTAAGGTACGAGAGATTGAGTTGAGAACGGGATGCATTCCCTTGCACCTTTATGTTGAACAGGGTCTCACTAGGTTATCCTACCTGGCCTTGCACTTGTACCTTCCAACCTCAGTCTCCCAAGTCACTGTGTTATGGGCTTATATAAGCAGGACAGGCTAGTCCAGTATTTTTGATTCTTCCTTTAAATAATAACAGTGTTCCACCAGTCTCCTAATTCAGCTCCCACTTCCCCTCTCCCTCTACAGGCAGACATTGTGTGTGAGTGGGCCAACCAATACCTGCATAGATAGCACTGTCTTATCTATAACCTGAATACGATACCTGCACGAAAAACCCTTAGCTAGGGGACCACATTCCCCTTTCTCTGCTTCATGATCTGTGGAGACATAAGCTAGCAGTCTCATGTTCCTGACACCATAGCCTCAAACTGCTCTCACTGCTCTCTTGTCCACCATGATGGACTTGCATCCTCACACCTCAGAACTGGTAAGATGAATTCCTCATTTATGTTGCTTCTCGCCAAATATTTGACCAGAGTGCTGAGAAAAGTGTCCATTTCAGAGAAGTGATTCCATGAAGTATGCACACATGGTGTGATACGCCTTGACTAAGTGACTTAGAGGCCCAGCACACGTGTGCGGAAGGAATGCAAAAGTGTTCACAGGGGCCGTGCAAGAGAGCAGCTCTAGAATGATATTAACAGGCTGTTCCGGTATAGGTTTGCAAGTCTAGGACGCCAATAGAAAGGTGGACAGTGGAAAACAAAAACTCTATTAGGAGCTATTCCCAGTATGTGCTGGCAAGGAATCTGCTTGTATCCTAAAACTTAAATGAACCTGGATCCAAAAATAATGGATTAATTGATTTGGCAAAGAAAATCTGAAGATGATAACATTAAGGATGCATCATAGTTATTATTGTCCTTTATACTTATCCAGATTTACAGCAAGACAGAGCAGAAAGATATGGAAAGCACAAAGATATGGAAAAAATTGCAGCTCAGCGAGAGAAAAAGAGCTTAAACAAAACTGTGGAAAAAGGAGCACAGTGCAGGTGGGGACAAACTGGCTATAATTATTAAAGAAGTTAGTGCCCCTCGGCTGAGGTATAGCTCAAATGGTAGCACGCATAACTATCATATTGAGGTACTGGGCTCAAACACCTGCAAGGAGGGGAGGGGCACTAAGGAAAATCCAGAGCTTTGCACTAGTCAATAACAGGTGATATGAGGACAAGATATAGCAATCATCCAAAGCTCCAGAATGAAGCATATGTAAACTCATACGTAAACCTTCTGTTTGACATGATAGCTTCTTTAAAAAAAAAAAGCCTCAGGACATCCTGCTTGAGTCAGGCTGATGAAGGAAGTCTTTTCTCAGGCTCAGCCACAGAGGACACTGCAATAATGGTCCCACTTCACCAAGCTACATATCAAGCAATAGCAAAATTAATACTAGTCACAGAGAGCTGGCTTGAAGGTATGCAAACTCAAGAGTAGGGAGTTGTGGAGACTTGCATCAAGCTTCTAAACATCCTTTGAGGCCTGTAGCATGGTAGGATCCCCTAACTGGGACTCCTGTGAGGGAGCCTATGTTGCAATGAGGATCAGGGATATTAGAGATTCCAGGGATGTAAGATGTTCACTGGGTAAAGCTACAGAGGATGACTGAGTAAAAAAAAGCACAAGAGAGAAACCACAGATGTAACAGGCAACAGAGCTTACAGAAATGACTACTCAATGTTGCTTAAATCCGGATAAAGCCACCAAGAGCTCCAAATACAGGACAGGGATTGGTGTTCACCCTGGTGGACTTCAGTCTTGCTTTGGTCAGATCTTTCTGGGCTAGGCCTCCATTTCTCCATTTTGGAATCGTTATGTTCTCTGTGCCACTGTATAATTTTGGGAATTTACAACAGGCTCTCAGTTATGAGATAACTGAGTCTCAGAAGAAACTGAACCTTAAATAGTATTAACTATTAAGACCTTGGAGACTCTTAGGAGACTAAATGTACTCTCTATTATGAGGTTAAAATATAGAGAGGTTTAGCTGGAAATGGGGGGGCCCACATATGTTGCAGGTTTTCCCCTGTCCAATTACATTAAGGGAGCAGGGGGCCCTGTGATTGGACAGGGAAAAGGGAGGCTGAATGAAGAGTTGCAGAGATGGAGAGCATGCAGAGAAAAGGAAAGGAGAATGGAGGGAGATGTGAACTAACATGGCTGGAACCAGTCACAGGGAGTTATGATATCATAAGGTTAGAATAATTGAGATAAAACTTTCACCATTATCAATTGGCTCTGAAATTATTGTATTGGCATTTTGTAAATTGTGATTATACTGATACATAAATCTGATCGGTTAACTATAAACATTAAGAGTTTTGATTTTATCAGGTTACTGGGTATTGTGATATCACACCATGAGATTTGGTGGCTCAATTTGGTTACTGGAATGTGGGACCACTGATGGCAGAGAGGGACCGTGGTTCAGGGAAAAGGGAACCAGATGCTGCTGGGGGGCTAGCTGGAGAGAGTTGCTGGCAGCTAGAGTGTAAGAGCGTGGGTCCGGCCCTGCCAGTGCCAGGATGAGAGAAGCAGGAGCGTGGAGAGTTGGCAGGTTATCATTTTTCAATATTTTCTGCCACACACTTAAACATGGATAGCACACCGTCCATGAGTGTGGAGCCCAGATGGAATAACAAAGTGGAGAAGGAGACAGCCTGATGCCTAGGGAGTGCTCGCTGCTCTCGGCTTCCTGGCTGTGGATACAGTATGACTAGCCACCTCACGCTCTCACTGGCTTGCTGACCCCATAGTTGTGTTCTGGTCTCTTCAAGCAATAAGCCAAAATAATTGTCTTTCTTGGAGCAAAATTCCTTCACTGGTACCCCAAATTAAAATTTTAACCTAAAACCATTATGCCTGACCCAACTCTGTTTGATAACTTATATTTTAACCCATGTTCTACTGGCCTACATGAACACCAACACCATGCCTGTACTTAGAGCAATACAATTCTCAAATCACATTCCTAGTTTTATGTACATGCTCCCTGATAATTTGCAAGCTCTTCAAAGACTAATATCACATCTTACTTATATCTCTTTCCTCATCACTGGAACTGATTAGCAATTTAATAAATATAGACCACCAAATCTCTTCAAAATAAATAGCTCTGCTAAACTACTTTTGCTGTTTTTAAAAATGTCTTTTCAGGAAGGTTATTATTTTGCAGTATTTTTTTGTAGCAATTCAAGGTATGTTTCTCAAATATTGGCACATTTCTCTGTTCCCTGTGATTGAAAAATAAGGAAAAAGAAAGAATAATGACTAATGACTTCGTAATGAAGAAATATCTCTAATTAGTATAGAAAGAGTTTTTGAGCCTCTGTTATTCAAATGGCATATCAATCAACCACACCTGAGCTTAGAAAAACTATACTTACCTTCCACACATCTACAACCCTCTTGTAGCACCCGTGCATACATATCCACTTTAGATTGAGAAAGGAGCTGGTCCCCAGTCAGGTACGTGTTATGAGATGAAGCAATGTAGTAGTTGCACAGGGGCTGATCCATGTCTTGGTACACTTCATGGTGCAGCGGGTTAAATACGTCACAGGCAGGGCTACGCATGAAGTTCGTGAAGCCTTCAAAGGAGAGAGAGAAATGCCACAGCTTTCACAGAGCATCTACATAACTGGTGCCAACAGAGACAAAACGGTCAAAGAATATTAATAAGCAAATATCAGGACAATGCTTGTAGTGACATCTGGGGCAATGAGAGATTTGTCTAATGACAAATCAAAAGATATGACTGTGGGGAGCAGTCCTTTAAATATAGTCTTCAGAAAAATTAACTGACATCTTTAAAAAAGGGGTTGTCATAACAAAAGCATTTATTAACTATTAAACTCCAGTTATGCTTATGTAATGTGCCCTGGAGATGATCAATGTCATATTATAGCCATATTAAACCTCAATCAATCAGATGATAAGTTGTTACAATGTTCTCAACACCAGCACATGATAAAGTCTAAGGCCAAGCTTTAAGTATGGCCTAAATTCAGAGGGTAACTATGAAACTGGTTTTGGAAAAAATACTGCCAGTGACTTTCAAATAAATAACCTCAAAATTACGCTTTGTTTGTATAGGAAATGGACGGATTTTTCTACAAGCTTTGCTTAAAACCTGAGTAGAAGAGGCAGCCATCATCATGGAATTTATGAAGACAAATATAAGGGACCAGAAGTGGTCACTATTATGACAGGTGGTCTCAAGTCTTTGAGACTCATTTGGTAAAATCCAATCAGTAAATGTCCTTCAAGTCTTCGTAATTTCTTTCTGGTGACCTTTATGTTTATAACTAGAGGCCACATTTAATTGCATCTTTGGGAAAAGCCTCAAAACAATTCATATCTAAGCACAGTCTTAAGAGGCCCAAGTTAGTTTGCCTTCTGTTTTTTAGTTGTAGTGATAGATTATTCCTCTTCCTTTTAATTCTCTTCCACCCCAGGAAAGAAGTGCTTGGCATTAAAGATTCCTTATCAAGCCAGTTATGGTGGTAGGGGCCTGATTGCTACACGCAAGTGCACAAACACACATGCTCATATACACATACACACATACACATATGCACACACACATACATACACACATACACATATGCAAACCTATACCTACACACATACATACACACATGCACACATACATGCACACACACATACATACACACATATACACATGCACACATACATACACACATGCATACATACATGCACACATACATGCACATACAAATGCACACACATACATACACAGATACACAAACATACATACATGCACACACATATACATACATATACATGTACACACACATTTTCACACATACATCCTTATCTATACTGATGAGGGGAGCAGAGGAATTCCTGAAGTTAACAGTCAATTGTGGCTTTGCATGTTCTTGGGAAAAGTTGAGTTTCCCTGCAGTCTTCAGTTAAAACAATCTGTTCTGCTTGGAAAATCTCATAGCCTATAATTTATTTCTCTGCATATTTTAAAGGCATATAGCTTATACACACTGTATATTTATACCATGTTTTTAATGTATAAATCCTAGGGGCTAGCTTTTTAGAGCATAATGATAAGTAAATTATTTAATTTCTTTTGGTCTTGCTTTCCTTAGCTATTAAATGAGGTGGTAATATTGGTAAGAATTTCATTTCTAACAGTTTCTAAAATTCTACCAATTGGAAAAAACAAACCAATTCCTAACATTTTGGGTTTTTTTTTTTTAATGTTTATTTTCAAGCCACTACGTTTGTAGATTATTTGTTTGGGGGCCAAATTTTCCTCCTGCAATCACCAGTTCATGACTACTTCCAAAAAAAAAAATTGTCCATTTGAGCAAAGTCCAAATATTTCTTAGCATTTATCACACACAATGGTAACTTAAGGAGTACTGCAAAAATAGGAGAAAAACAAAACCAGAGATCTGCTTTGCAGGAACACAAATGCTTTCTGGGCTTCTACAAATATTCCCCAATTTTGCTTCCTAAGAACTGTAATAAAATTTAATGTAGCCGGTAGGGGAGACAGAGAGAGTAGGACAACTGATTACCTTCTATACCAAGGACGTTTTTCACTTTGTTTTCTTCAGAAACTTCAAACTTCGATATGATGTCAACACAATAGTCCAGTGTCACATTACTCATCTAAAGAAAGCAGAATTGAAAGAAAGCACCTGCGACTTCATGAACCATTTCCCTCTATACTGCAGCAAGATGGACTGACCATAGTTCAGGGTACTTCAGAAAACACTGTCTGGAGTCTTCAGGCTCCTTTCCCCTTTTATCATTGGAGGATGATTATGATCTTACCCTTCCTATGCACCTGTCATCTTTAGTTAGTGACCACACCCCTTCAACTCTTAGAATACTCTCCATGAAGGAGTAGAAGAAAATTAATGCAAAACCATTGTCCAAAACCCACTCGCAATATCTGACAAATAAGTGATTTTTACATAAAAAATAAACTGTGATAATCACAAATAGATGTGGAAAGATAACTATAGTCTGTCAAAATAGTATGTTTTCTAAGTCGATTCGACTGCATGGGCATTCTTGAAGAGCCTTCCACTGAGTGGTCAGCTATGGAGAGTCAGGACCACAAAAAAGAGAAAAAATGAACAAAGAAAAACTGGCTGAGGAGTTCCCATAACAAAGGACCCAGCAACTATGTGGCTTTTGTTCAGGTCAGCCAGTTGGCAGAAACCCAGTGACTACAAAAGCCACTCCCTTTGCCATGGCTACCACATAGTGCAGTGGTGAGGGACAGGGAATGCTTTAGGAGAACCTTTTGTAGCACCAACATGGCAGTATGTGCTCTTATCACTGTCAGTCTCAAGGCTGCTGAACGCATATGTACACAATAAGGGAAAGTAAACTCTTTAGAAAGAATTTCTTTAAACAGCATCATAAAGAATGAGGGCAGCCTTGGGACTGAAGCCTAATGGTAGAGCACTTGCCTAACATTGAAAAATCTGTGATCCCTAGAACCCAAAAAAGAAAAAAATGACACTTTTATTTTAAAAAAAAAATTTGCTCAGAAATCTAACAGTGATGTTTTAAAATACTGAAGAATGGGGGCTGGAGAGATGGCTCAGCAGTTAGGAACACTCACTGTTCTTCCAGAGGTCCTGAGTTCAGTTCCCAGCAACCACATGGTGGCTCATAGCCATCTGTAAAGAGATCCAATGCCCTCTTCTTGCGTGTCTGAAGACAGCTAGAGTGTACTCATATAAGTAAAATAAATAAATATTTAAAAAATACTGATGAATAATGATAAGAGAAGCCAATCTTTCAAGCCAATATGAAATAACAAATACTAAAACATTGTATGTACTGTATGTTATAGCATATCCTCCCAAGATTCCACTGTCTTTTACATTCAATGGGTTTTAGTAAAATCTAGGGCTTTTTTCTTTATTAAATCATCTAATTAATAGGACTTAATACAAAAATATGGTTCAGTAAACAGAATTGGAAAGTCCCCAAGGTACTCCAGAGACCCAGAAGGCTGTGAACAGCTCCTTAGCTTGTCTACTATGAGTTAGACTTAACACACATATCCATCTTTCATAATCAAAGAACCATACCAGTAACTTTTTACACCATGGAAAGACTGAGTTTCCTTTGTAGTTATTCAGGTAGGAGGCCTTTGTTCTAAGGTACACTCAGGTAAACCCCCAGGAGCCCATAAGATCTATAGCAATGTACACACAACAAACTAGGCATTATTCTAGAGAAAAGTTTACACTAGATAAACAGAAAATTCATTACCATGAGACACAAACCAGAAATATTTTTTTTAGAAATCATACTTAAAAATATTTACCATATTAGTGAAAATATTAGTAAAGACACCACAAAACTAAGACATTTCTAGAAATAACTTTCTATTAATTACAGTGTGAAGTACTCCATTAATGAGAGTTGAAGGTAATGTGAATCTACGCTCATCCGGCCCCTTCTCATGTAAGTAGCATCTCAACAGCATGACACAATTTCATTTTTAAGCCTCTCTTTATGGTGCCAGTCAGACATGCATATTGCTATCAAAGCAAGATAGTGATTACAATCATCTTTGTTTTTAAGTGTGCACAATGTGCACAGGTGCCTGCTGTAGGAAGTGGAAGAAACACTGAGCTTGTTAATGCAAGTCTTGAGTCAATGTGTGCCATCAAGAGAGGTGCATATTCTTAATCACTAAGTCATTTCTCCAGCCCCTACAATTGTCATTTACACTTCTCAGTTTACAGATAACACAACTGATGCTGAGAATAATTAAGTAGTATCGCAAAAGTCCCAGAACTGTAAGAGGCAAGAACCAAGGTTCACATTGGACCTTCTAGATTTTAAGTCTAAACCTTTTCCTTTCATATAGATCTAATCCCTTGACGTCTTCATTTCTACTAAAATATTTGAAGGCTGTTTGGCTTTTCAGATTAGCTGAAATTTATGAATCGTTTGAAGGTATTACAATTTTCAAACCAGTTACTGGACTCTGATTTGTTGCATATTTAAGACTGGAGTCATTCTGTTCTGTTAACTATTGTATTTTAAAAATCATCTCAAAACAAAGCTAATACTTAATATCTGTTTTGAAACAGATCATCGCCCTCCTGGTTGTGTTTATGCTCCCTTCCATTTTATACAGGTACCTGTTGACTTACTGTGGTAAACAAGGCTTTCCCACTTTGTCTATCATCTCATTGTGTACCTACATAGCACTTATTAAATAATTTGGCCTTTAAACTCTTCCAACTGTGTAAACGTTGCACACTGGTGACTATGCAGTAAAATTTAATAGTCTACCACAAATACTTCCCATGATTCTAATGGCTCCTTGGTATATTTTTCCCATAACAGAAAGGAAAGAAATGGCCTCTGAATTCCATTGTCCCCTTTAATAACAGTCTCTCTTCTAAACTTGTCTGATTTAGAGCTCTGATGAGCTTCAGCCCTGACTTCCACAAGAGATCTCTAACAAAGTCAAGATGACTGCATTTTGCCGCTGTTTTGTATATATTCAGTGACTTATCTTGCACACGCGCGCGCGCGCGCGCACACACACACACACACACACACACACACACACACACACACACCTTTTTTGACGGTTTAGTGAGGCAGAAAATTCTAGGTTGGAACCACCGCTCCTGTGTTGTTCCTTGGCTTCCAAGTGGTTTTGGGAAAGTCCTTATGTGGTGCTTATGCCAGCCCAGTTTATTCATCCTGTGCTTTGGCTTAATTCAGCTAGCTTTGGTTTTTTGTTTTCTTCACGTTAGTTTTACAATCATGAATCTGATTTGCTTCAGCGTGGCATGTCTTCCCAGTGCTCAGGGTCCTCAACTGGCTTCTCTGGAGATTCATCTCTTTTTAAGCTCATCACTTATTTTTTTATTGCTTGATAATTTCTTCCCAGTTCCTACTCTGCTCTCCGCCCTCTGCTTCATAAATCCTCACTCTGTTTATCTCTCTGCTCTCAAGCTTAAAGTTTCTTGGAACTCCTTTTCCCCCACTGAATCTTTTCTCATGGTGTCTCATTTTCAGCTTACAGATATAATTCTCTTATTCTAATGATGTTATCAACCAGTTTCTGACATTTCTTCTTCCTGTGTTACATTTATTCCACCTCTACCAAGTTTCTTGTTTCAATTTGTTTGTTTCCAGTTTTTTAATAGTCTCACTCACATGGTTAACCTCTCTCAGTCTTAGGGTTTGAGTGTAGAAGCAGAGAAGATGAAAAGAATCATTCACAGAAGGGGAGGGTGACAAAGAGCTCTAGAGAGGGCACAGTAGAACACAGGTGAGTAGGAGAAGGGAATAAACAGAGGGAGAATTTACTGGGGTAAAGGATGAGTAGGGGGGGAAATGACAGATGACACTAAGGATGCTTAAAATTATTTAAAGACATTTAAAATCAAGTCAATAATCAATTAGACAGAAGATTCATAATCACAGCTCATTCCTGGCTTTCTTGCGGGACTCTTGGGCCATGTATTTGGCTTCTGATATAAGTTAATATCTTCTTCCGATGGCACCCTCACACACACACACACACACACACACACACACACACACACACACACACTTTGGGCTGCTATGTTAGATAGCTATGGCTGCTATAACCTCAAGCTGCTGGCTTAAAATAATAGACACTTATTCAGGCATGGTAATGAAAGCTAGAAGTCCAAAACTAAGGTATCAGCAAGACTAGCTTCCCTGGAGGCTCCAAGGGAGAACCTGTCCCCACCTCTTCTTGTATCTGAACATGACATGCATCCCTTGGCTTGAGGAATACTATGGTCTCCACGTCCTCAAGAAGGCTTTCTTCCTGCGTACATTTTCCTACCATTCTTTTATGAAAACTCTTACTTTGACATCTAATGCCTACCTCAAGTCCAAGGTAATCAAGATCATAATTGTATTTATCAACACATAAACATTCAATTTAGCTCTAACACATTCATGGCTACTAAAAATCATCACTTAGATCTTTGGGTATGAATATAGCTGGGAATACTGCCATAAGATAAATTTCTAATATTCTATCTGGTGAGGATGGACTTGGGCAAAATAAGAATCTATTTATGGGCCAGTGTCTGATATCCCATGTGTGATACCACCTGAGGCCAGCAGTTCTATTTTGTATTGGAACTAAGTATACTTTATAAAATGAACAATCCTAGTGTTTATAACAAACTTGTGTCTTAAAAAGATAAATGAATCAGTGGCACAGTGACCAAAATGTTTCATATTTGTCCTGCTGTCTCGAAACTCAAGTGCCATCAAGATCTCTTACCGCAGAGCTTGATGGTTCTTTAGGTTGTCTTCAATTTTTATGCATTCTAATGAATGCTGAAATGCAAAACTTTCCATATTTTTCTGTATGTACTTAGCTATTTTTTTTGTTAGAATAAAAGACTGAAGGTAAAATGGATCAAAGTTTGGTAAATTCTGAAAACTTTCAGACTTGTAAAAGTTCCATACTGAATAATTAGACCATGTACAAGCTAAAGTAATTACTATGATTGTTAATGTTCACTAAATTAATGGGTCAAAGTAATAAGCTTTTTGCTTACTTTCGCATTTTTGATGGCTAGTAAGGAGAAAAAAATGACTAGTAAAGTACACTGACCTATAAAAGAATTCCCCATACTACAGAAACTCAGTATTTGTTCCCTACCTTGTGATTCAGTTCTACAGTGTTTGAAATATGAGACCTTAAAGTTTTCCATACATTAAAATATTTCTGTGTGGTTTCTGTCTCCTGAGGTACAGTAATGTAGATAGATAGATAGATAGATAGATAGATAGAAAAATGATAGATAGATGATAGATAGATAGATAGATAGATGATAGATAGATAGATAGATAGATAGATAGATAGATAGATAGATAGATAGATAGAAAGAAAGAAAGAAAAATAGATAGACAGATACAGACATTCTTTCAAGCCCTACCCATGTGTAAGTAGCTTCAATCTAATTTAGAAAATTAAATCAAATACAGATTCTTCAGGGCAGACTTCACACAGCACTAGCTTTGGTTTCCACCCTCAAAAAAAAAAATCCTGGCAGGACTTCAACACAAGCAGAAAGGGTGAGGAAATGCATGCCCCACAGCAAGCGATGTGCACTATTGCCATTCAAATGGGTTGGAGTGATTCCATCAGCCTGGATGAAGTTAAAGCCACTAGATTCATGTAGTTTAATTCTCCACAAGGCTGCACTTCTGAATATCTCAGTTACATTCACCAAGATCAACTTTTAGCTTGACATTGTGAGGCAGAAAATGTGGGTACCAGATGCCCTTTGTATAAAAAAGAAACCAAGGTTCAAAATCAAGAATGGGCATGAGCAGGTGAAGCACTACCTGGAGGGAAAGGGAACTTAAGCTAGATAGACAGGATTCCTGCAGAAAGCCAACCAAGATGCTCAGACATCAACAGGGTCTGGAGGAGGTACCAGGCTGAGGATTTTAGATGCTAAGGATGGGAATCCTGGCTTACACCATGGTTTTTTTGTGCAGGTGGATTCTTAGAACTAATGCCAAGAGAAGGGCCCATCAAGAGGGCTCAGAGAAGCCTGTCTCAGGTCGTCAAGGGCTGATTTAACTGTTGCCCCAACCCTCCTTCAGGCTCAGTCTTTTCATAGAATGATCCTGAATAGAGGGACAGTGCTTTTCTTTCCATTATTTGTGTATACTAAATGGCAACGCAGGAACAGCCAAACAAAAGAAATGCATAGAAAGTGAGTGGCTGCAGAGACCTATGACTTCTCTGGACATCTACCCAAAAGATGCCTGAATGTGTTTAAGTCATGAGACTGCGACATTTATTTGTGGAGCATCCATGTTATAAGCATGAAGGTACAGACTGATGACATCATTTTCCAAAGTTACTAACTTAATCCCCAGCTCCCTCTCCCTTCCCAATGTCCAAAAGTGGAAATGGGAGCTCACAACCTCTATTCATTTGGATGAACTATTTCGAGGCCCAGCAAATTCAAATTTGAAGCAGACTGACTCACTGGAAGTAACAAAAGTTATCCAATCACTCAGGAAATTCTAAGGGTTTTGATGGTTTTTAATAAACATCAGGGGACAAAGAGCACTTATCAGTAGTAGTAGTAGTAGTAGCAGCAGCAGCAGTAGTAGTAGTAGTAGCAGTAGTAGTAAACTACATCGTGGCAGATATGGAAATGATGAGCCAAAGGGGAAGTGACACAGAAGAAAATTGCAGTTGTGTGTAAGTGATGACACTCAGGATGGGCTACCCTAATACACTGCACCTTGGAATGTGAAGACATAACAAATGCAGAAAGGTGTCTCTGCCTCCCCCCAGGTGTACCACTTTAAGCAGGTATTTACTCCTGGGAAGGACCTTCTGTTTTTTGTCCCACAAGTTTCAGTGTAATACTCTCCTTCAGAAGATATCCTGTGTATACCTACAGAGAAGGAGCCAAAGACACAGGATGCCAGAAGGATCTGAACAAGCAGCTCTTGCCAAGTTCCTCTTCTGCTTCTATTCAACAGCATAATATCACAGCCCTTATCCACCATTTGCACTTGCCCGGTCTATATGTCTGTCCAGGAGTTATCACACCTGGCATTAAACATAGACAGGCATTCCTACTCTCTCACATCCTCTGTCCCTTACAGAGTCTCCTAATGTCATGGAAATTTATCACAGAAATCTGTATATCTGTATTTTTCTTCTTCGTAAAATAATATTAAGGGCTGGTGAGATGGCTCAGCGGGTTAGAGCACCCAACTGCTCTTCCGAAGGTGATTAGTTCAAATCCCAGCAACCACATGGTGGCTTACAACCACCTGTAACAAGATCTGACGCCCTCCTCTCGTGCTTCTGAAGTCAGCTACAGTGTACTTATGAAGAATAATAAGAAATGAATCCTTGGACCGGAGAGACCAACCGGAGCAAGCGAGGTTGTCCGGAGCGAGCAGAGCCGAACGGGGATGGCCAGAGCAAGCGTGGATGGCCGGAGCTAGTGGGGCCGAGCTAGTGGGGCCAGAGCGAGTGGGGCCGAACATGCCGGCTGGAACGAGCAGGGCCAACCGGAGCAAGCAGAGCCGATGGGAGTGAGCGGGGCTGGCTGGAACAAGGGGGGGGGGCGTACGGGGGCAGCCGGGAGCGAGTGGAGCCAGCAGGAGCAAGCGGGGTCGAGCTGAGCGGGCAGGGTTGACCAGAACAAGGGGAAAAAAAATAATATTAAGATCCTCAAGTTGTTCAAAGGGTAAAGAAAATTTGTATTCTCTATGGAACTGTAAAACCTCACAGGTACCTGCTCACTTGTAACCCTACATAGGCTACTTGGAAATGACAAATCTATACAGTTAAGTAAATATGATAATTTATTAGACAGTTATTACAGAAATTAATTAAAACCAACTATTTCCATTTCTACCCGAATCCTGCCAGGCCAATATGGCTATCAAGAGAATTTTAAGACTCACAGACTTGTGAATGAGAGGTTGTGGTGGTTTGAATGAAACTATGCCGCCCCCCCCCCCCCCCCCCGCTCATATATTTGAACACTTGGGCCCCAGTTAGTGGAAATGTTTTGGGACGATTTGGAGTTATGGCCTTGTTGAAGGAGGTCTGTCACTGGGGGCAGGCTTTAATGTTTCAAAAGACTTATTTTCAGGTTGCTCTCTCTACCTCCTCCTTGAGGGTTAAGATGTGAGCTCTCAGCTGTTCCTGCCTCCATACCTTAGCTCATTCATCATGGATTCTAACTCTCTGGACCCATAGGCCCAATTATGGTCTTGTGTTTCCTGGCAATTGGAAAGTAGCTAAAACAGAGGTAAGTGTGATCCGAGTCAAAGAAGCAAGGCGTATATTCAGATCTTAACTCTATCCTACCATGTTCACTACAACAAACAAACAAACAATAACAATAATAATAACAGTAATAAAGTCCACTCACAACAAATAAAGTGCTAACTGGCTTGAATAGAGAATAGAAAAAAGAAACATCAGAAATCAAGTTGAATACATTTCACTTAAAAAAGGAGAAACCAAGATAGGCATTGAAAACAGTTGGTGATTGAGTCTGGCTTTCTTTGAAGTGAGAGCTAATGGGCTGTGCCCAAGCCGGTTCTCTCAGCACTGAAATGGGGTGGGTCTCCGCAGTAAACTGGTCAAGTAACACCTTTGTCTGCTAGCTCCTTGTCAGTCTCTGTCTCTTCTTTATCTCTCGTACACATTCACATCCCCAAAATGAGCACAATAGAAAACCAAGAAAGATTATGTGGGAAATTTTTCTGTTTTATAAACAGCTTTAAAACAAAATTTTAAAACAATGTGATCAAAAAGCAGAGCAATGATGACACTCCCGTGGCACAGTCGCTGAGCTCGCAGTACTTAGATCCCTAACAGGCAAGCACATGGAAAAATAGACACCTCTACTGCAAAGAAATGTCAACCAAGTAAACAGTGAGGTGTCATTTCATGAGTCCATATCCAGAAAAGAATTAACCAATGATTTCCTTGCTGCTTCATTCATTATAGACAGAAAACAATCTCTTTTACAGTATTATAAAGAAAACTTAGGGCTACGACTAAGTAATAAGTAGATTATAGAGAGAAAACACATGCATGAACAGTCTGCCAATTCCTTTATGATTTTTCTCATCCTCACTCAAGCAAAAGGCTGAAGAATCTAATTAGCCAATTCATCTACCCATAAACAGTAATTCAAAACTTGCATGTAGCTGTCATAAAAAGTACCTGTCCGGCTCAGGGAACAGTGAGACTTTTTGCCACTTCCGAGCCTGTAAGCAGCACTAGCCAGCGCAGATTAAGGACATCAAACAAGCTTTGATTATCCTCTGGCTTCCATATGCACACTGTGTGGTGTGAGTGTGTGTGTATGTGTGTGTGTATGTGCACATACAGACATCATGCTCACACTGAGAGAATACATCTTTATTCTGATTTAATTCATATTATACCGGCACTAAGTGAGCATGATCACATGTTTATTAGCAATGTATTACCATCTTAACAAAGGCACCTTCTGTTACATTCATTCACTTCTTTGCTTGTTTCCTATGTTTTGTATCATGGCTGATTTTATGTCAGCTTGACACAAGCTGGTCTTATCTGAGATTGGGGAACCTCAACTGAGAAAGGGCCTCCAAAAGATCTGGCTATAAGATGCAAGTCTGTAAGGGTATTTTCTCAATTAGTGATTGGTGGGGGAGAGAGAGCTTCACCCGCTGTGGGAAGGGCCACTCCTGGACTAATTCTAGGTTTTATTTAAAAAAGAAAAAAAAAAAAAAGCAGGCTGAGCAATCCACAATGAGCAAAGCCAGCAAGCAGCACCACTCCACTGCCTCTGCATTTATTTCTTCCTCCAGGTTCCTGTTCTGTTTGCGTTTCCTGCTTGTACTGCTTATGGTGGTGGTGGTGGTGGTGGTGGTGGACCATTATATAGAACTGCGGGTGAGATAAACCCTTGCCTGTCCAAGCTCCTTTTTGGTCCTGGTGTTTCGTCACAGCATCAGCAGCCCTAACTGAGGCATACAGACACATGCACGCCACAGTGCACAGGTGACAGGCGCAGGATAACTTGTGGTTGTAGGTTCTCTCCTTCCGTCATGTGAGTTGTGGTTATTAAACTTGGGTCATGAGGGATAGTAGCAAGCAAATTAACCTGCTGAACCATCTCACTGGACCACAAACAGTGCTTTTAAAAAAGGATTATCGATGTGCATATGCGTGTCCCTGTGCGTGTATGTGCACATGAGTCTAAGTGACCACTGGGGTTGGAGTTACAGTCAGTTGCAAACCTTCTGATGTGGGGGCTAGGAACTGAACTCAGTTCCTCTGTAAGAGCAGGGTACTCTCTTAACAGCTAAGCATCCTCCCCAGGCCCCATATTCAGGCATATTCTTAAAATTTTTATGCACGTGTGCTATGTGCATGTGAGTGATGGTGCCCATGGAGGACACAGGCGTGGGATCCCCAGAGTGGAAGTTACAGGCGGTGTGAGCCACCAGTGTGGGTGCTGAGAATCAAGCTCGTTTCCTTTGGAAAAGCAGACACGTTCTTAATTCCAGATTCGTCTCCCCAGCCCCCCAAAGAGACTTTAATGGAAGTAAATTCAGTAAAACAATATAACATTATTTTTTTTCTTCATTCATAGTTTTATGAGCCTAAAAAGGAAAACCTTGAAAAGTGTGCTGCTTTTCTTTGTGTGTGGTGCATGCCTATGCTCCCAGAGCTGAGAAACTGTGTGTGTGTGTGTGTGTGTGTGTGTGTGTGTGTGTGTGTGTGTGTGTGGTGTAAACAGAAGTTCCAGGAGCCCTAATCACATGAGAATCCTCTCTCTCCGACATCAAAGCAACGTGTGCTGCTTTACTTCTTAGAGCTGTCTTACTATCACAGACTCTGAAAATTATAAAATATCAAGAAATATGCCTCTCTTTACTTTGAGAGTCCTAAAGGTATATTTTGCACGTTCCCAAAACTTAGCATAATGCCTTGGAAATGCACTTTGTGTCCATACAGGGAATGAATTAACTTGAAATGTCATATATCTGAGAGTCCATCTGTGTTTGAGATTTATACATAAAGCCTCTTTATTTCTCCTCTGTACTGAGAAATGGAGTTTGAAGAATTATAAGGCATATATATATATATATATATATATATATATATACCCTATACTTGTTTATTTTTAAAAACATATTTTATATTAAAATTTAATGTTTTCCTTTAAATAAATTTCAGAATTCCTACTTTAGTCAAGGCCTAGCCTAATTTACTAGTTTTTGCACAAGATTTGATGCCAAATTCCTGTGTGAATTACTAGTGTTCTGTTAGAGTGTAGGAAAACCAACTATATAGTGATTTTTTATATCAACTTATATTTTGCTAATACTAATTTATACTAGCATAAATTAATACAAAGTTTAAATTTATACCATTACTAGCACCTCCTAGTATAAAGAAACATTACTAGTGTATCTAAAATGAAATATGAGTTAACTTTCATTCCTTTGTAGGAAATACACATGCCCATATCCCACATAGACAAGATAAAGCTATATATTCTAGGTTTTGGCTTGTCACTTTTCTTAAAGCTGCTAGACAGATGTTTCAGATGATTCACTGATATGTTTTTTTGATACTTTTTGCTATTTATCAGTGAATCCTGAGTTTAACATATAACTACACCCAATATCCAAAAGATATCCACAGCTCTCAAGTTCTTCTGAGAAAACAATCCCCACCACAGTGTAATGATACCTTTTGTTCCACTTTCAAAAACTGAGCCAGCTCCTCCACAGTCAGGTGGTCTTTCTTGTCACTGTAGCTCAATAGCAGCAAATAGAGGTCTCGTCTCAATGACATCATTTTGTAAAAAACGCAGAACTCTTCGAATGTCAAGGTTCCCTGATTCTCATCTGTATCTGCTTCCTGAACAATACATAGGGGAGAAAGGTGAATAGAGAATAAGAAAGTAACATTCGCAGTAGAAGGGCCAGCACTTAAATCACAAAAATACATTTTTAAGCACACATGGAATGGTATAAAAGTTATAGGCAATGAAGAAAGTTTCAACAAATTAGAGTCAACTTTATACAAACCAATTTCTCTGGCTAGAGTACATGTATAGTATATAAGTTAATAGAAAAAAATCTTTGGGGCAGACACTGAACTAATGTTTCTAAGCAGAAAAGTATGTCCAAGGGAACAGCTCTAATCCAAGTTCCTATGACACTGTGGCTATAAATGTGGTTCAGCAGTTAGCAGCACAGCCTGGTGGCTCACAACCATTTGTAAAGCCAGGTCCAGGGTATGCACTGCCCTCTCTGGTTTCCTTCAGGACAGCATAGACATGGTGCCCTTGAAAGCATGTAGATAAAACACAAATTTAAAAAAAAGTAAAGTTGCTTATATCTGTATGTCAGCCCTGTTTTCAATGCCAGAATCAGAATAAATTTACAAACAAGCAAGCAGTAAATTGTCAAGAATACAGGTAAACCTTTAAAGTGAAATGTGAAGCCAAATGCTTTAGAAGATAGATCTTGTTAGGAAACAAAGCCTGGCATGCGAGAGGCAGGAGGATGCCTAGCTGGAGGACCATGTAAAGAAAGCCTGTCTCAGAGATAAAAATCAATTAAAATAAAATAAAATAGAACAACAGCAGCAGCAACAACAGCAAAACAACTAACAATTCATCTAAAAAGCTGAAAAAAGAATTATGCCAAAGAAAACCAAGGAAACTAGAAACAAAATCAGAAAGCTTATCTTAAAAGAAAGTGAAGACATCAACAGTTGATCTTTGGGGAGACCAGTCAGAAAGAGAACCTGACCACAGTAGATGAGGGACAAGAAGGGGGGTGTGCTTTATGCACAGCATAAACACTTGTCTCTCACTGGCTTCAGAACTGTAACATCTGAGGAGATGTAACTCTTCCCCTACAACAATCTCTCTGATCCCTCGTGGGTGGCCTCCGGCTTAGGGCCCTTACAGCCACCGGAACTGTGGAACCATCCACCTTTCCTCCTGAGGGAAAGTCCGAACAGCTCATACAGATAGGTGCTTACTTTAAAATATTTGTGCTAATAATTACTGCACAAAAGCTGTTCATCGCAGATCGTGAGATAGGCAGAATTTATCACTTAAGTGCCAGGGAAGCATAATGAGCAAGCAAACCATTTATACAATCACCTTCATTCAAAGTGCACACAGTCATAACCAAATAAAGACTCATAGGAAAGGACTGGCACTTGAAGTTTTGCGTTTTGGAAAAAAAACAGAGCTGTTATATAGATTTAAATATAGCCTTAAAAGTCAAAATGCTCACGAGAATTTTGCTTCTTGCTCATGCTTGCTTCAGTGGTGCACAGGCTAGAACTGGAACAATGAAAGACCAGCGTGGCCTCTACGCAAAGATAACATGCAGAGTAGTGTGAGGCATTTCAAAATTTGATGGAAATTTTTGCTTACCGCTAACTTTAGGCTAAAAACACACAAAATTATATTTAAACCTTGCATAGCCGCTCTATGATGCTGCTGGTTCCTTCTCGTCATTTTCAATGAGGATGTACACTGGTTTTGATAAATGGGGCCTATAAGGAAGAGCCTTTGCATCTAAGAAAGTGAGTATACTGTTCACTTTACTGCTACAATTTTAATTTATATGAGTACACTGTAGCTGTCTTTAGACACACCAGAAAAGGGCATCTGGTGCCTTTACAGATGGTTGTGAGCCACCAAGTAGTTGCTGAGAATTGAACTCAGAACCTTTGGAAGAACAGTCAGTGCTCTTAACTACTGAGCCATCTCTCCAGCCCTACTGCTACAATTTTAAATCAACATGTTTAACCCTGCCAGGCATGATACCCACCTTTATCTCAGCATTTAGGAGGCAGAGGCAGGCAACTCTGTGAGTTCAAGACCAGCCTAGTCTAAATGGGATCCAGGCCAGGCAGAGCTACGTAGTGAGATCCTGTCTCTCTCTCTCTCTCTCTCTCTCTCTCTCTCTCTCTCTCTCTCTGTGTGTGTGTGTGTGTGTGTGTGTATTTAACAGATTTCTTTAAGATTTCCACATCTATGTGTTAAAATATCCCACATCCTGAAAAAATAGGCTTAATACTTCTAGGTTCAAGAACTTCCCATGGGCATCCTTAATCTGCCTGGCAACATCCGAAGCTCTCATTCTCACCATGAGCCTTTCTTTGCAGAGCCTTGCTAGACTCAGGACCCATGTGGACTTATCTCACATATAGTGACATACTTGTCCCATTACTTCTGGCTTCACACATTTTAAAATGTAAGAGCACTGTCTAGCCACATATACAGTGGCCTTACTCTCTGACAACAGGGGACTGAGGCAGAAGGAGCTCTGCAGATGCTGAGCCAGCCTGGGTCACATAGCATGACCCTGTCTCAGCATATACACAATGATATGAAAGTAGAAAAGAAGTTACTTAGGGGCACGAGGTTGTAAGTATGGGATAGGGTAAGAGAGGGGAAGAGGATCAACCAATCAAAGTATGTATGAAAATGCCATAATAAAACCTATAGTAATAGATGATAATTTAAAACTGTAACTATTAAATAAATAAGCTCAACTAAAGAATTTACTCCAAGCCCATAAGACATAGGACATAACCATTTTCTAGTTTTCCCTGAATTTCACTCCTTTCTTTTCTCCTGTTTTCTCATTCAACGGAACCAAATAGCCCAATGCACACCATCTCTAACAGGAGTATCTCCTAAGCAGAACCCCCTTAAGCAGTCACAGAAGGGATCCAGCCTCTGTCTTCTGGAAACTGTTGGAACACACGGTCCCTGTTGTTTATGCCTTTGCCATAAAAAGAGCAGAGCAGCGTGTGACTAGGAGGGGAAAAAGCCCCAAACATAAAACATTTTTCCTTTTTATGCTTATTATGTGTCTAAGTTATTGACCTAGTCACATAGAATGAAAAGTCTTTGTAAAACATGGATCATGCATATCATGATTTATCACCAAATAAATGCCATTTTGTGATTTATCTCTTGCTCATTACTGACAGTGTGATGTGGCCTTTGCCCAACACAGCTCACTTCCAAGCACAACCCAGCTGGAAGCTGCAGAGGGCGTTCCTGCTCAGCACCTCCCTCAAGGAATAAGAGGAAGGGGCATCTTGTCTCACACACCAACAGAGCGCTGAACTCTGACAGCAGCACTTCCAGACCTCTTGGGTTTTCAATCTTAAACTCTTTGGAAGCAAAAAGAGAGCTCTTGGGGCTTCTGACAGCACTGTTTTTTCTCCAGTTACTAGGTTTTTATTCTAACCTTCACAGCAGCCTCTGTGCTAGGAAAATGAAGCACTTTCATCCTCTCAAAAGGACTTGATCAAGTTCACACCACTGTTCAAGTGTCAGGAATTATAATTAATTGCTCTTGAAAACTGCAACAGCATAGTATTCGAGGGGATGAAACTGAGTACTTAAATTTATGAAGAATTTTCCCTTGATGAGACATAATGCCTCTCTTTATCAAATAATAAATGAATGAATGAATAAATAAATAAATAAATAAAATGGTACAGAGCAGGTAATACCAGCTCCCAGCAAAATAGTAGATTTTAGTGTGCCTAAGTACATCAGTAATTGCCGTGTTTTACAAAAGGCCAAGACAATTGTGAACACGTACCTGAAACATTTGCCTGACTTTTCTGCGGGGCAGATTGACATTTAGTTTATGCATCAGCTGGTGAATCTCTTCAATATTCAATAAGCCATCACCATTCTTATCAGCCTCCTCAAAGGTCTGCTTCACCCATGTGCAGAAAAGGGTCAAAGAAAAGTCTGCCTCAGAGTCAGAACTGCTCGCTCGGTGAATGTCACAGGGACACTGCCAGCCCAGCGACGTGGAAACAGAAGACATGCTTTTGAGGACACCCTGCAGTGCACAGGCTGTGAAGAGAGCCTGGTGGTGACAACAGGAGAGAGGAGATGGGAGTATGTGTACGTGTGGGTGGTGCATGGGTCACAAAACAGGAGTTTTACTAGACTGCTGAAAGGTTTAATTCAAACACTCTAGTCGACCTAATCCAAATTAAGTGTTAAAACCATCAGAGGAAAGCACTGTGTTTCACCAGCTCTGTTGAGGACAGCACCCTTGCCGCTCCTAACATCACAAGACAAGTGTTTCTAACTGACTTCATATACCATCCTTTTTCTCATGTCCTGACCCCATCTCCACGATGCAGCCAGGCTAACCTGAATCTTCCTACACAAAGGGTTAGAGGCCTTGCACACCTTTGCTCTGTGTGTGTGTGTGTGTGTGTGAGTGTGTGTGTGTGTGTGTGTGTGTGTCTGTGTGTGTCTGTGTGTCTGTGTGTCTGTGTCTGTGTGTGTGTGTCTGTGTGTGTGTGTGTGTGTGTGTGTTAGAGACAGCTCAAGCAGGAACAGCCTTGTCTTAATGTTCTCCATCTTGACTCAAAGGTCTCACTATGATGAAATTTCAAACTCAACAAGTCTAGGCTCTGCCTTCCCCTATGCTCTCTCTTAGTATGTTTTTGTTTGATCATCAAAATCTCAACTCTCTTTTCTGTGTCTTACTCTAATATTAAGGAAAAAAAAAACCTAGACCATGTCACTGAACTTCACTATTGCTAGGAAAAGAAGAAAGCTTTCAGTCAGAATAGGTAAGAAAATGAAGTCTCAACTCTACACTTTTACAACCTGATCTAGCATCTCCGTTGCCTGCACGTGAGAACTATTTCTAGCCTGCACTCCTTCGTTAACAGTAGATGTGAAAGTGCTCCACCAACAATTACACACTAGTAACCATAGTCACTAAGCTCAGACGTGGGTCTCAGACGTAACAATACAAAGCTGAGTTTACATACGAAGGATTCATACTATGCACATGGAGACTTACAGGGTCTTCAATAAATGAGAAAATTAAGTGGATACATTGAAAAAAATCCCAATTAACAGAGAGCATTCTAATATAACACATTTTTTCCAACTTTTATTAGATAATTTCTTCATTCACATTTCAAGTGTTATCCAGAAAGTTCCCTATACCCTCCCCCCTCCCGGCCCTGCTCCCCTACCCACCCGCTCCCACTTCTTGGCCCTGGCATTCCCCTGTACTGGGGCATATAAAGTCTGCATGACCAAGGGGCCTCTCTTCCCAATGATGGCCAACTAGGCCATCCCCTTCTATATATGCAGCTAGAGACACGAGCCCAGGGGGTACTAGTTAGTTCATGGTTGTTCTTCCACCTCTAGGGTTGAAGACCCCTTCAGCTCCTTGGGTACTTTCTCTAGCTCCTTCCTTGGGAACCCTGTGTTCCATCTAATAGCTGACTGTGAGCTTCCACCTCCATGTTTGCCAGGCATTGGTATAGTCTCCCACAAGACAGCTATATCCGGGCCCTTTCAGCACTATCTTGCTGGCATATGCTATAGTGTCTATGTTTGGTGG
>LR753346.1:1513319-1547243 GCA_902729485.2 Mus minutoides | reverse complement strand
ATATAACGCATTTTTAAGGACATGTATACATAGAATATAAAATTGAGCTTCAATGTTTAAAGGGTATTGGAGAGAAAAGGAATAAACGTAATGAGAAAGAGAGGAAGGAAGAAAAAAAGAAAGAAAGAAAGAAAGAAAGAAAGAAAGAAAGAAAGAAAGAAAGAAAGAAAGAAAGAGGGGAAGAAAGAGGGGAAGAAAGGTAAAAGATAGAGAAAAAGAAAAAAAAGAATCAAAGTCAGAGAAAAGCATGGGTTTTAAAATCAAGAAATGGCAAGGCTGGAGAGAATGTTCAGCAGTTAAGAACACTGGCTGCTTTTCCAACCAACCTGACTTCAATTCCCAGTATCCACACGGAGGCTCACAACTACCCTAAGTCCAGCTCTAGGGGCTCCAGTGCCCTCTTCTAGCCTCCATAGGTAATATGCACAGACACACACGCAGGAAAAACACCCCCCCACATACTAAATAAATAGAAATTACAATTTAAAAGGAAAACAGTAAGTGGAGAACAGAAGTGACTCACAGCAGAGGCCCAGTGGATAATGTCACCTTAGCAAGCAGGCATCAGTCCTAAAAGATGTTTTTCTCCCTAGCTCAAACTACCAACCAACTTTGCAGTGATAATAAACCACACTTACATTTTCTATGTGAATCAAATTAAGGCTGTGGAAGGTTAATGCCTTAAAAAATAAAAATCATATTATGTAAATGAATGAAGAAATAAACAAATGAATGAACACAAGGAATCATACACAATGAAACTTACACAATGTATACATGCGAGCAGGTCACTGCAAACTTACAAAGTAACAACAGACACAACAGTAAAATCTATATTCTTCCAGAGATACTTTACAACAAAATCAACACAAAAGCCAAGCTCTTTTCACTGTTTCTTATAAAGCTCAGTCAGGAGCTCACTGCATGTTTTACCTAGAGGCTAAAGGGAGAACAGAGCTAGATGAAAAATACACAAAGAATTCAAAGGATGACCAGTTGCTAGTAAAGGTTTTTTTTCTGTTTTCCGTACACACAGCACACACATCTTCCCCTGGAGCTCCATCCTTTTCGATTTGGCACTTCTGACCACAACACACTCAGCCATACGACAAAGGACTGAGTAAATGAATCCAACAATAGCAGTATTTCTATCTTGTTTTCTACAGTGATCTACCAAACTCTTAGGACGAGACAAGGGACAGCCAGTCCTCAGCACGAGCACTTCCTGCAGATACAAGCTCATTGGGCTGGAGCTGAGCTTCAAGGCTTCAGACCTATCCATAGGTGGCCTTGACAACTGCTTTAGAGGACAGGGATTGGTGAAGCACAAAGAGAATGGAGTCAGAACAAGAAATAAACACCTGATATAGTTATCTCTTGTGAGGCTATGCCAGTGCCTGGCAAATGCAGGAGTGGATGCTCACAGTCATTTATTGGATGGAACACAGGGCCCCCAATGAAGGCGCTAGAGAAAGTACCCAAGGAGCTAAAGAAGTCTGCAACTCTATAGGAGGAACAACAATATCAACTAACCAGTACCCCCAGAGCTTGTGTCTCTAGTTGCATATGTAGTAGAGGATGGCCTAGTCAGCCATCAAGGGGAGGAAAGGCCCTTGGTCTTGCAAAGATTATATGCCCCAGTACAGGGCAATGCTAGGGCCAGTAAGTGGGAGAGGGTGGGTTGGGGAGCAGGGCGAGGGGAGGGTATAAGGGACTTTCGTAGAGGAAATTAGAAAAGGGGATAGCATGTAAATGAAGAAAATATCTAATAAAAGAAAGAAAGGAAGAGAGAAAGAAAGAGAGAGAGAGAGAAAGGAAGGGAGGGAGGGAGGGAGGGAGGGAGGAAGGAAGGAAGGAAGGAAGGAAGGAAGGAAGGAAGGAAGGAAGGAAGGAAGAAAGAAAGAAACAAACACTGGTCTTGATTCTACTGATGACACAGCCCCATTACTGTGGGTCGTTGGTGTCACCTCTCAGTACCCCTGCTTCTTCCTCTCCAGTATCAGGAAACACAACCAGATAACCATGAGCTCACTCGTAACTTCAAGATTCTACGAAAGGAAAACTCATTATTTCCAGTAAGAGTGCACATAGAAAAGCAGCTGAAAGGTTCCTGTATAAAGCTGTGCTTTATAACTAAGATATTAGTGCTCAGAAAACCCCCGAACTGATGATTCATTACCACACACAATATTACTGAGAACAAGTCATTCTACAAGGCAAAAAATCAGAAGAAAAAGGAAATAGATGCTACAGTTGGTGTTTTCTATAACAGAACCAGAGGAGAATGAAATCACATCATATTCTTTCACATCACGGTTTCAGCGGGCAGGCTTTCTGTGAAATGGCTGACACTCAACCTTTTGCTCTTTGCAGACAACTCATCTCAGGCACAGCTTCTCCACTCCTAGGGCAGCAGCAGCCTGAAGAACGAGTCCCGCAGGAATGCGCACAGCTCTGTTCCAGTAACGCTCTGCTTGTGCACAATGAAGCTCAAATTTTAAGTAAAAAAAAAAAATGTCATCATTCTTTTAACATTTCCAATCACGTCAACTCATTCTTAGCTCATGGTCCTAGACAAACTCAGGAGGTGAGCTGCACTTTGCCTGCATTCTAACTGACAGCACATGTAAGCGGTCAGGTGACAACTTCCTTCACAGTGTCAGGACAGAGTGAGTGGAAAAAGAAACAGAGAATAGGCTGATGGAGTAAATGCTGAGGTTAGACACCAGCTCCATTATCTCTGCATGGGGTCGGATGCTGAGATTTCAGAGTTCATCTACCCAAAGGAAGCAGGAAGAAATCTGCCAGCCTTCAGCACTGCAGCAACAAGCAGCCTATTAGAGAAGTGCTCACAGTATGAGTACATCAATTCGTTTACTCTCTATATTCTACAGTGATGCTATCCGTACCCTCCAGTGATGCTATCCGTACCCTCCAGTGAGCAGGCTCCAGCATTAGCAGCACTGTCACCCTATAGACACAGACTGTGATACAAAAGGGTGGAAGCCACCCAGACCTGCACAATACCTGGCCCACCATGCTGCAAAAATAACTCAGTTCACACCTTAGGTGGATGGATTTTTCTCCTTTAGCCAGTTAAAGATTCATTATAATTATTTATTCATGAACGTTTAGGTCCTAGGTGACGCCTAATCATGAACATCCTACATTCTTTCTCCTTGATTAATTAAACATATGTCCAATCAAGAATGTCAGTCTGGAGCTGGAGATATGACTCAATGGAGCAAGGTCCTTGCTGTCCACCCTTGATGACCTCACGCCAATCCCTGGCACCCATGTGGTAGGAGAGAAGTAACTCCTTCATGTTGTATGTATATATGTATGTATGTATGTTCATCTTAGTATGAACATCCAGAGTGATGTGTGCACCTCCCACACACACAAAATTTTTTTTTAATTGTAATGTCAATATACTGTTGTACAGCATAAAACTGTAAATTCTGAAGGATGCTGTCCTGCTCCACCCACTTTTCACGTTTTTTTCTTGCTGTCTATTAGTTCCTTTACTCTTCCTTGCCATGCTGACACAAACACCAACTGTCTCTAACCGTCTCATACAATTGCTCTCCTGGGCAGTCGAAGTATGCTTCCTTCCCAGGTAACCTGCTGCCAGAATATGAAATTTCTTAGGCACCACGCTGACGAATTCAAATAGGAATACTTTCAAGCAACAGAAAGCTTAAGTGCATCAAGTTTAAAGAAAACAGAAAATAAAGCAAAACAACAACAAAACCACACAGACAAATAATGCAAAGAGAGGATCCTGCCATCTCTTCCCACTTCTTACCTATGTCAAGGATTACGACCCTGACCTACAGGGTAAAGGTTCTGAGATACTCGAGTGAGTCCTAATCATCAGTGGGCAGATCGTGGCTTCTATAATTGTTTCCCCTGTGACCCTTGCTCTTCCTTGTTTCATATAGAATTTTGACATATTAATGTATCCAGGAATCCTAGGGTCTAGTGATGGGAAGAGGTGACTGTTGACTTAATCCAGCCATCCTCAGGGTACATTGCTGAGTGTCTCTGATGAACGTTTCCAGGTCTCCCGTCCTATCTGCGTGAGTCTGGGTTTACTTCCGCTTGTTAAGCTAAGTACAAAATGGACATGGAAACTCATGTGCTCTATTAATCTGACACTGAAGAGACGTGCAAGGTAACGAAGCCGTAGGATCCTTCGAGTTTTTGCTGCTTTGCTTTGAAAAATATAGTCATTCTACATGACATTAAATATAGTAGAATTTACTATGACTTTAAATAAATTGATTTTTTGTTAGTGCTCTGATTTAATTTCTAATATGACAAATATCAAAATATACACCTCATGTTACCATAGCATCATGGCAGTCTTCAAGCAGGAATGGACATACAATAGAAGTCCTGACCAATGACAAGAGTTATCTCTGGAGAGGGTTCTACACAGGCCTTTCCCCTTTTGGCTTCTCTCTTTCATTTGTAAGGTAAAACACTGTTCCCTTGGGCAGGACTGTGCTTGGCACTGCCACCTGAAGATGCTATACCTCCTTTGACCAAGAGGTTGCCAGACAGCTGAGGGACTAAGCCTATATATTAGGGATGTGGTGCTGAGTCACAGATGACATCACTGAACCACTGAATTAACCCTATCCTGGAACTGACCATCGTAAATGTGAGAAAGCGCATCTTTACCAAGGGGGCCATCAGCACAGCTTTTCATGTCTGTACCAGAAAGTGTTCCCACTGTTCAGAAAGGTTGCTCACTTGGGTTTTTCTAATTTCTTGATTCACCAAATGTCACCAAAAGCAACAGACCGAGACTGAGATGTTTTTAACTCATTCAAGAATCCCACTTGCACTCGTCTGCTTGCTGGGCATAGACATAAAAACTGGTGGCTCACCAGCTTTGCCTTCATACTGTTGAAATCTCTTCCTGGGCTGATTGTTCCTTTTATTTCAACAATAGCCTGTGTGTCGATCTATTATTATTAATGAGTATGAATTTTCCTTACTTCTGCATATAACGAAGATTATGATGGTTTGTGGTGGGTGGTGATGGTGGTTATTATTGGTGGTGGTGGTAGTAGTAGTGGTGGTGATGGTGGTGGTGGTGAGTGGGGGTAATGGTGATGGATGTGATGATGGTGGTGGTGGTGGTGGTGGTAATGGTAGTTGTGGTGGTGATGGTGGTGGTGGTGGTGACAGTGATGGATGTGATGATGGTGGTGGTGGTAGTGGTGGTGATGGTAATAGTAGTTATGGTGGTAGTGGTGGTGGGTGGTGATGTGGTGGTAGTAGTGATGGTGAGGACAGTGACCCCAGGATGTGATATTTTCTCTGACAAAGACATAGACACACGTATTTTAAGACCACTGAAGGCATGGAGAAGGAAAACAGACCTGGACTAGCCAAATACTCTCACTTTACAGGCAGGGCAACTGAGGTCAGAAAAAGCACAGAACATTATCCACTCAACCCAGCAGGAAGGCTCCACTCTGGTTTCAGACAGAAATTGGAAAGATGGTGAAATAGTGTTTTTCAGATGAAACAGGGCCATTACACACATGAACGCACAATGGCTGTGACTGAATGCACAAGTCCTATACAAGATAAACCAAGACAAAACGCAAGCACAAGTGAGGAAGGACCCACGAAGTCCCGCCCTGAACTGAAGGATCCACGAAGTCCCTGAACGGAAGAGATGCTAGCAGTGATTCCTATGGGAGGAGAGAGTTAGATTTCTTCAGATGTGGTCCTGAGAAGTTGCTCATGTTCCAGTGGATAGCCCTAGACTGGAGTACTTAATAGCATCACCAAATGGGCTCAATGGATTTAATAAAGTATTCCTGGTCTTTGGGGGACAGAATAGGGGAAGATAGAAGGAAAGATTTAATCAAAACACATACTCATGTGTGAAATTTTCAAACAGTAAATATACAAAATATAGTGTTTACATTTAAAAAGAAAGTAGGGGGTGGATCACATAAAGACTCTCATTTCTCAATCATGATATAGAGGATAATAAATCTGCTAAGAAGAAAATCCTTTCCTCTGTGGTGTTAACTATTTGGTGCCCATGCTGTAAATTCAATAGGAGAAAAAAGCTGAGAGGTGCTTGATGTGGATGACACAATTAGAATCCAAAAAGCATGTGTTAAATTAACCAAATTTATGACGTCAGGATTTCTTATAATCCAAATTAGTATCCCACTATAAAAATGCAATCTTATCTAATAGGGACTTTTCTGAATAGAGAGCTACATTCAATTTCTTCAAAATTCTGCTCCTGACTTCACACATATATGTCTCCATAGTTTTATTTTATCATGCCCTGAGAATGAGAGAAAAAGGACAGAGGACAGTTCAAGAGACAGAAAATCAGACAGCAAGGAGACATGCTTCAGCCCTCACAATTATGGAAAAAAGCAAAGTGCTTTCTAATTATCACTTTGTGGACATACACACACGCATAAGCACATGTGTTTGCACACGTGCACACGTGCGCACACACACACATGCATACTTGCCCACTTGGGCACGCACAAGCAACTCAAGCATGACATTCTAGAAAGGATATTGGTCATGGGTCCTCTGCCTCTTGGCAAGGGAGTCTTCGTCACTGATACCAGCCATCAGATATTTGAGGCCCGTGATCCAGGTGCATGCCTCTTCTGGGTTGGAGGTAATGAGGTCCAGGGACTCCATGTGGTTGCCATGGTAGATGGTGAAGCAGCAGCTGGGGTCAAAGTTCCCCTCAGCCTGTCTGTGGAATATTTCAGACTGCCTGCCCTCGGTAACTTTGTAGATGGAGTCAATAAGTACTGTAAGGGAAGTGAAATATACAGTTACATGGCAGGTTAAGACATTTATTGGTAAGAATTAAGAAACAAGAAATGTAGAATTATTTAAAACATTTTAAAGAAAAAATAAATCATTGCCTGAAGATAGTGCTTTTTAAGACCCAATGTGCAAAACTGTCCTCAAAAAAATTTTCCTAATAATTTACCTTTTGGGGCATTCTTGATCATGTCTTCCCAAGGCAATCATTCTTATAAGCATGCTGGGATTTATAGAAAAGAAACATAAGTGCCTCTCAGGACAAGAAGACTTGAAGTTGGCTAATAAATATTTTAAATTCATTTACATATTCATGCAGGGAATTATGCACAAAACTTAGAATTGAATGTTGTTTTGCAAAATGTTTAAGATGGTTAGAAAATAAATAGGAAGTAGATTAATGTGACTCACAGGGGAAATATTGGGACAGCTCGGCTTAAAAAAGAGGGAAGGAACAGAATGGCTCCCAGGAGGAGGGGGTGGGATAGACAGAAACACTGGGCCCACAGACACTTAAGGATTACACCAGCGAAGTACTATTTATTGTCCATGTCACACGTGTATTTTAAAGAGAGAATCAAAAATGTTCCATATCCTATAAACTGCCCTCTACCCTACCCTCATTCTGCCTCAAGGTCCGGGTCCCAGTTGTACTTTGGTATCAAGTCACTCTCTGCATGACTCACTGGGAAATGAGCTGATGTTCAGTCCCAGGAAAAGTCCTGGCAGATCTAAGTTATTAGAAGGAAGAGGAAGAAGAGGAGGAAGAGGAGGAGGAAGTGGAGGGAGTGGAGGAAGAGGAGGAGGAGGAGGACAAAGGAGGGGAAGGAAGATGGGTCCATATCTACTTCTACATTGTTACTGTGAGGCTCAGAGCAGCTGAGCTCATGTTTCTACAGATTGCAATGTTAGCACCAGGGACAGAGCTGAAAGCAAGGCAGGGAACAGAATCAGAAACAAACTGTCCCATGTTTAGTCTTGAGTTTTCTTGTTAAAGAGGATAATATAATTATTTATAATGTAAGATTATACTTTAAATAAAATTTTCTGTTTCTGATGAAGACAGAAGAGCCTAGTAAAAATGAAGGTGAGTTAGAAGGCTCTGTGACAGGCTACCAGAAAAGCAGAGAGATTCCTAACCAATGTCATTAACACAAAACAGGAAGGAATGAGCTGAGAGCTACTACAGGGAATTCAACATAAACTTGGTGATAAATACAGGTGTGCCAGCATGCTTGATAAAGAGATACCCAGATACAAGCCACAACACCATTGCTGAGTATGTCTCAAAGAGTACAACAGAAATTGATATTTGAACAAATGGCCAGAATAAGGAAGAGTCACAGTCACCGAATGGGAATGGGTAGCATCCAATCAGGAACAGCTCAGACAGAAAAAAAAAGTAAGAAAAGTCAATTTTCTCCCTCCTGGAGCTTGAACACTCATCTCCTTCTGCCCAAGGATATAAAAACTCTGTGGTGATCTTGAGCCCTTGAAGTATGAGATTTGAATGTAAGGAATTGAGGGAGCTCAGGCCTTTAGCCTAGAACTGAGGTCACATGGTCTTCTCCCATGGCTGAGGCTGTACCATGACACTGATGTCCGTTGTTTTGCACATTCACCATAGCATTGCCTAAGCTCTATAAACATGTGAGTCACTTCCCCTAATGAATCTCATTTGCCTACGTCTACCCAAGTAGCTCTCCAGCTACTACTCTGTTTCTCCAGAATAATCCCAGTAGTACAAGTAGTACAGATGAGAGAAAGAAACTTTAACCACTTAAAGATTGTTGTTAATTAATGAATCCATTGATTGCTCAGAGAATAGCAATAGCTTTTATGTCTGTTTGGATTTATAATATCCCCTACATTTTACAGGAAAAAGTCTCAAGCTGTGAAATCTGGTACCCCAATTAAAAAATCAAACACGATGTATCTCCAACACAGGTGAAATATTAGCATTTTAGCATTTATGGGCAAAAAAAGCCTTCATGGATTTCCATCCCCCAAAGACTCATTGCCATTTATTGTTTCATAATCAGCTGACTCCAAAACTTGTAAAAGTATGACAGTTCCGAATCTACAAAGCTTCCATGAAGCCTGCTCAGCGCTTCCCATGTGTTTCCATGCAAAACTATTTCATCAATCAAAGCAAAGAATTCAAAAGTTGATTTTACTTTTTGCCTTCTCACTCTTCCGAGAGGGTCGCCATCGGAGGCGGGTCCGGTGCTCATCCAGGTAAAAGAGGCGAACGAGCCCTTTGGTGCCACGCTTCAGTTTGATCATCTGTGTCCCGGACTGCATTACACTCATGCATCTTTCAACTGCAAGAGATCAGAGCGCATTGAGCTGTAACTGCACACATGGCGAGTAAGGGCATGCTGGCATGCAGAGATTACAGTCAAAAGAACTACGGATTCATTCCAAGACCCCAAGAATCAAACGACACATTTGGCAGACGTAAATAACCTGAAAAAAAAAGACTTGTTAAGGAATAGATTTGTCAAGCTTATGCCGGTAAACATCTTTATAATAAAAGTAAATTTTTTGGTGTTTTTTGGGCACACAAAGCCTAGGTTGTCCTGGAACTCCTTGTGTAGCTCACTGTGACCTTAAACTCACAGCAAGCCTCTTGCTTCAGTCTCCTAAGTGCTAAGATTACACAGATGAGCTATCACAGTAGGCTTGGATGATAATTATGGTTGTTGCCAGCATTTTCAGGGCAAGGGCATCGTGTACATTAAGTGAACATTTCATCACTGAGATAAAACCTTGGCTATTTCCAAAATAAATTCTATTTCCAGATAAATAACATACCGCTCTTGCAGAAATCTATCTTTTGTTGGCTGTCTGTTTGTCTGTCTGTTTATATAAGACTAGTACTGGATTGACAGATTTCTAAAGATAGTTTTCAAACATAAAATCATGTGAATATTTATAAAACTGGCTATATAAACCATCCGTTAAAATGCTGTAAAATGAAACCAAAAGAAACATGATTACACAAGGCCAGTTGTTGAAGTTGGATGATGATTCCATGTGCATTCATGTTATTTTTTTTTTAATGCGTTTGGTAAGTTGAATACATGTTTCATATGATCAACAAACACGTTTTCAGAATTGTTGCTGCATGGGAGCTGCTGAGATTTTCCATCCAGAGGAATAACGTGAAAAGTTAATTTAGGTGATAGTTTAACCATTTACTATCTACCTTCAAGCTCTCATTTACACCTAGTGTGTCTTGAGATCAATTTTCCTGGAAGTAGATATCTGTCCATTGACCCGTTTTCCCGGGTTCAGTAAAGCTGTCCATCTTTTTCTTTAGAAACACTCCTCACAGATTTTGTGCATCTTTGGTAGTCTGTCAATCACCCCATCAGGGAATCAGCACCTAACTTAAGCTTAGAGCAAATGGACTTTCTCTGAAGGAACTCAAACCTCAAGTGGATGGTTGAGTAAACTGCCTTGGGTCATTTTGACAACCGAGCTCTGATTGGTCTCCCCAAGAGGTCACAGCTGTCACGTTTCTTGTGCTAAAAATGACAAAGAACTACATCATCTCCTGACTTCTGCAATTTTCAATATTCTTCAAAATATTCCTTTTCATTTTATCAGCCAGAAACAGAGGACTTGACATATCTATCTGAGTGCTTGCCTTGTCAAACAGGTGCTGTGAGAAGCAGATTGTTTTAAATGATAAAAAAAAAAAAAAGAACTTCACCCAAGTGGCAACATGTCAAACCTGGACTCCTCTCTTCGGGGTGGAGAGTGGAGTCTTTACTGGGAAAAATGATCTGATTCAGTGGCTTAGGCTGCATGTGCAGCATACCCATTCAAGGTAACTTTAACACAGCCACCTTTACCTTGAGGATCACGAAAGAATTACATAAAATTATAGTTGGGAGATTTGATGGTGGGAGGAGATGAATTAATAAAAATATTGCTTAGGAAAGCTAGACATGGAAATATATCTCAGTAATATAGGATACACAGGACCCTAAATCCGATCCCCAAAGACAGAGAGTGGGGAGAAGATGAGAAAGAAAAGGAAAAAAAACACAGAAGTTTAAAGTGTAAGCCATAAAGCAAAACACAGTATTTGTGGATGGGGTTCATAGAAGTCAGGTAAGTGTACCTGCCACCAAGTGCCATCCATTGTAGCAATTAAAGTTAAAAAAACTGTTTATTTTTGTTTTATTTAATTTGACAAAACAATTTTTATTTCTAGAATGTTACTGGGTATTGTGCCCATTGTGTGACCTGAATTTATATTTTAACCCTTAAGCAGCATAGTACTCTTTTCTGTAAGGAGCCAGTTCCGTTCAGGACCCACTCTCAACAGACACCCAAGTTGCAACACTATCATATCTGGCATCTGGAGATACAAGTATATCTAAGTTAAATATTTTATAGAAATATTAAAAATTCAAGTCACTCAAAACCTATTAAAAGTTCTAATAGCATTTCTGGACCCACCTGTGTTAGAACTAGAAACTGCAACAAAATCTGTCCTGGTAAAATAATTCACTTATTTAGCAGGTTACCTAACTGTACTAATCTAACAGCCCTGGAATCTAATGTTCTTTTATGAAGAGGATGCTGTAGCCAACGCTCTGTGTGTTGTAGTAAAACACCTTGCTTATTTATATGCAATGATGTGGTATATTTTTCAATATGTGTGTGTGTTCTTCTGGCTGTTGTAATGTATCATAAAGCTACCTCACTGTGAAAAAATCGTGAAACCTGCCAAAAGAAGGCTGCATGGTGACATTTCAGGTAGAAGAAAATATTTACAAATTGTTGGAACATGTGACATCAGCTTATGATTTGGTAGAGTGGACATGCTTTAGCTTAATGAATTGATGAAAATGCCTTAGTGTTGGGGATTTCAGTAAGGACCTGAAGACAGGTATTAGCTAAAAAAAAAAAAAGTCACATTTTGGCTCATACTCTGGAAGCTTTCTCCTACTTTGGTCAGGTGACTATGGTGGTGTGGAAAGAAAAGAAGGGGTCAGATGGTAGAAGGGAAGGTTCTGAGGCAACCTTTGGCCTTGGCTGTAGAGAGAGTGGTGTATCCATGGTGGGGAATGTTTCTAGCTTGCCAAAAATCAGCAGCTGGGACTCCTGCATTTTAACTCAGTTCACGAATTGACCACTTCACACCAGGAATTAAAGGGACCGAGGAATGAGCCTTTCAAAGAATCAAGACAAAGCCATCAAGTCAAACCAACCAACACAACCTGAGAAGAGCCTCTGAGGAGTTCCCTGACAGCAGTGAGGCTGGTCGCAGATTGTATTCACAAACAGAGACTCCCACAGCCAACTCCTGTCCTGAGACAGGACTGTCATGAGTTATCTGAAGCACAGGAGGAATAGGCTTTGACTTCAACCATTCAAATTTCAACATTACAGAACATTCAGGAAGATATTTGTTAGTGTTATTTAGAGCCATGGATAAGAACATCGACGGCATTTGCCCAAAGATAGATTGCAGCACTTCTGACACCTAGTACTCCCGTAACTTCAGTACAATGATCCTATGCCCTAGGCCTCCTTCGTCATATGATGATATATAATCCTAACATTTACCTCTCAAATTATGATGGGGATCAAATGAGCTGATCTATGTGTGTAGTACTGAAAACACTGCCTGGAACATTATAAATGCAATAAATGGGAGCCTTCACTTGAAGTGTGAGAGTTTCTTATCCTAACCCTCAACATGAGGGTGTCTGAGATGGGAGCCTTTAAGAGGACATTGGGCAGATGAGGAGTGATGAAATTTATGTTCTCCAAAGAAGAAGACTTTCCCTTCCTCCTCACCCCACCCTCCTTACCACCTTTCCCTTTCTCTTGGCCATGAAAGGAAACAATGATAAGGAAGAACCTTCTGGCAAGCCAGGAAAAGAACCCTGCTGCATAGCTAATTCCCTGTGTGGAAACTGTCCTTTGCTATAGAGAGGCTTGTAAGTTAAGGTAACTTACTAGACCCACAAGGGATTTCTCCCCAAGTAGTAGGTACAGCAAATAATCATGACGAAGGAAGACTTCGCTAGAGCACTTGCATTTCGTGCTGGGAGCCTGAGGGACAACTGCATTTCTTGCTCTTCAGCCATGCTTTACAGTGAATCAGCCACCTTTGCTCCTGCAAATAACCTCAATAACTACTAGAGTTGGTTAAAACTGGTTCGTTGTTCTGTGTCAGTGCCCTATCTGGGATGGACAGATGTCTGTTCACCTCTCCCAAGGAAAAATCAGACAAAATCTCACTAAGAACTTATCAGTTCATCTTGGATTTTGCAGCCTTAGCACTGTAAAAAATGAGTATCTGTGATTTAAGCCACTTAGTCTGTGACATTTTGGTACAATCTCTGAGCCAACGCATAATCAGCTATCTTTAAAATCTTTGAACAAGAAGATCACTATGGAAGCCATAGAAAAGTAGAGCAGACTGAACTTCGGAGAAGAGTGGTCTTAGACAGCATCAATGAAGACTAAGGGGCGGGAAAAGTTATGATTTTCCAACCTTTGGCAGAATAAGTAGCTCAGAAGACAAGCGGTTGATAAGGCCGTCTCCATGCTAGGAAGACTAGGTGGTGGGATCTGGGAAGGTGGCTGAGAGAGATTTTTGATTCACAGGCAACAATCAGAAGATATTTCTGAGCAGATGATTAGCCAGTCTCAGACATAATTCAATTCAGAAGTCTGTCTCTTTGGAGATAGAAAATACATTAAACCAAAGTGGAATTTTAATTTAATTTAATTGCTGAACCATCATCACAGTTACATAACAGTGAGGACTGCATGTGCATCTGAATCAGTGTGCACTGTCTTCACACCACTTATTTGCTATCGTTTAGATAAGTTACACACACACACACACACACACACACACACACACACACACACACACGTACGTACGTACCACAAAGAGGGGTGGAGAAGGTTCATGTGTTAAAAGCCTTGGCTGCCATTCGAAAGCAATTATTAGGTGGAGGGAGGGATGCTAGAACCTAGGAGAGAACCTTGCAGGTCATTGAGGACATGCCCCTGAAGAGGTCTGTAGGTCACCTCTTCCTTTGCACTCCATGGGTTGTAATGTGTGCAGTTTTACCCTGCTGCACATGCCTGCCATGATTTCCTGTCCTACCAAAGGCCCAAAACAAACGGGCCCATCACGCATGGGTTGAAACCCTAGTTAAGATCATCTCCCCCTTCGAGATGGTTAGTCTCGGGTACTCACTCCGGCAAAATAAAGCTAACACAGTCTCCCTTCTTCCTCCTTCCTTCCTTCTCCCTCTCTGCCCTGAAAGGAGACTGCCGAGGCTGTACCTACCACCTTTACATGTCAGCAGGAACAGCACAGAGGGTCAAGAGCAAGTTCAGTCACTTTATTGCACTAATGTTCTCTTCCTGTTGGCAAGTATCACCCAGATAGCCCGTACATTTGGAAAGTTGAATTTAGTCTCTCAGTAAGGGGTATATTGGCACACTAATATATTGAATGTTCATTTAACCTCACATTTATCTACCTACTCAGCCTTGGGTATCCCATGAGCTAAGACTTCAAGTCATTTGCTGCAGTGGACATACACATGTGATCACAAGGTATTCGGCCATCAGAGTCTTAGTAACAGAAGACCTAAATTGCTTGTGTATCTGCTTTCTGCCGCCTCCCTAATTGTTCCCTATCACCAGAAAAGTGATTTGGTTAAAGTTAAATGGAAGGAATGGTCAGGATGATACTTAAGAGGCATGGAGTCCACCTCTCTCTCCCTCAAACCTGACAGCATACAACCATTTGCAGGTGCAAAGCTAAGCAAATAAGGTCATTACTTATAACACATTGTCATTAGCAAAAGTAACCAATGATGAATACAAACTATTCCCCCAGTCTTACCAAAATGACTTTTGTGTCAGTATAAGCCAATCTTCATGTTCTGCTTTTAGTACAGTAGGGTACAACAGTTACCACCCTCCATAGGAAAGGATGACATAAACCCCATTTGTCTCCATTTAAGGACCAGGTCTGATTTCAAAAAGAAGGCAAGGCACCAGCTCCCAGAACAGAACATAAAATCCAGAAACAAGGGCATAAAACCTCCTGGGGATAACCACAAAAGTAGGGAAATAACTTATCTCAGGATGGGCCATCTGGGTTGAACATCCCTATGTCATCCAATGGTTAAACTTTCATGACATAGAAATGCAGACCACTGATCACCTGTGACCCCTAGAACACACCAATGAAAGTTTAGATAACCTAATCTGTCTAGTGAGTTGTTCCAATTCCCTATAGGAAGGCCTGCACCCCTCTGTCTGGGGGTCTCCATTTTGGAGAATGGTTGGTCCCTGCTTGATGGTTATTCCTGAAAAATAAGCTCTCTTTGCCTTTGCATACTGAGTCTTGGGTCTTCCTTCAGTGATTTTGGACCCTTATACATAAAAGTCAGTCTCCACTCATGCTACATTGAAAGAGAACTGCAAGTGAATTTAAAATCTTCACCTGGGCATGAGAGATGGCTAAGAGGTTCAGAGCACTTGCTGCTTGTTCTTCCAAAGGACCTAAATTTGGATCCCAGCACTCATGTCAGGCAGTTCATATCTGCCCGTAACTCCAGTACCAAGGGGCCTTAATACCCTTCTCTGGTCTCTGAAGGCACATGAACACATATGGCACACACACACATACACATACACATACACATACACAAACACACACACACATAGATAGATAGATAGATAGATAGATAGATAGATAGATAGATAGATAAGTCTTAAAGAGAGAGAAGAATGTAGGAGGGGGAGGGATACGTAAGGGAGGAGAGAGAGAGAGAGAGAGAGAGAGAGAGAGAGAGAGCTGCCACAAACAGAAGGGAAGAGAAAGAAAACAAAGGCTTTACTGCAAATAAACAATGGCTGCAGCCTCATTGAGTTTATTTCCACTGCTGGAGATTCTCCACAAATGGCTGCAAAACTCAGACTATCAATTGAGGGAGCTAACAATGTTTGTAAAATCTCTTTGATCATACACAGTGGAGGTTTAGTATTGTTTAGAAAGCAAGTTTGACTACAATCTAGGAGCATGCAAGGATATTGAAAGAGAAATCAATGCTCAGGGCCCCTTGCACCGAGTACACTGTTTTTATCTGCTAAGCTCCATAAGCAGACATTTGCTCCTCCGGTTGGAACCCTGGCAGTTAGGCCATCTGGCACTCTGCCTTTGCATTTTGTAATGTAAAGCAGCTTTCTACATTTCTACAGACTTTACAATTATCATCTTAATGGCTGCCTACCAGTTGCATAAATATTTAAAGAGCAGAACACATGAGTGGAGGACTATCTTAACTTTATTACATAATTAAAAGTTTTAAAACCCATCACAAAGTCTCAGCTATAAAAATGAAAAGCATCATAACCTTTTAAAGCATTAAATAAAAACTTGATGGAACAATTAGTTTAAAATATAGAAAAATTCCCTAAGGGTTTCTCCACAGCAGATGTTATATATACATGTAAGTAAGTAACTAAATAAATAAATACTACTTCTAGCCAGGTGTGGCAGTTCATGCCTATAAGTCCAGCAATTAGGAGGTAGAGAAATTTTGAGATTGAGACCTGCTCAGGCCTCATAGTTAAAACTCTGTCTTGAACAACAATAATTATTCCACCTGTGATGTCTATATCAGGCCCCTCCCCACCTGACTTAGACACCATCATGGAAGAGGAGATGGGAAGACTGTAAGAGCCAAAGGATGTAGGATCTTGTCAAGGATATAATGTTTAGCAGACACAGCATGCCAATTAAACACACGAACTCACAGTGATGGTGAAACCATGCACAAGACCTTGCACAAGCTCAAGCCAGATGAAACTACATGAGAGGGGGCCCCAAAAGTCCCACCTCTAGCTGACGTAGACATTTGGCACTTGGCAGCTGCCAGGAAAGGGAGAATTCATTTGCCTTAAGAGTGTGATATCTGGTATGTTAACCACACAGGTCCCATACCCAAGTAGGCCGGTACAAACTGAACTCAATAGGTTAATGAGGTGGAGGGTGGGTCCAGGAGGAGTTGAGGGAAGGCAATGAACATTATCAAACTTCACAGTATAAAATTCTCAAAGGATAAAAACATTACTTAAAAACAAAAACAAAAACAAAAAAACACTTGTGATTTGTGTGCTGAAGTTAACACGCTAGAGAGCTGGGTCAGGGAGATGTTAAAGGATGTGCTTAATGGAAAGACGGGCAAGGGTAAGGTTAACAAAAATGAAATATATATGAAAGAGATATGGGGGAACCTATGATCTTGTAACTCAAGGAAAATATAGAGTATAGGAGACAGTGGGACGCGTTAGAAACAAACAGGAAGGGACACTTGAGAACTGGGACAAAGAAGGAAAAGGATTCAGATTAACTCAACAAAAGGATGTAAAATAAACCCTTATGAAAACACACTAGTTTGTGAGCTAATTAAAAACATTTTTTAAAAGAAGTTTGAACAGTGTTACCACGTATGGGTAATGCTGCTCTCAGAAGACATGGGTTATTAAATGAAAGTCTAAATGCCAGGCATGGCTTACTTTCTACAAATTATTGGCTGGCATGTTGGGGGGGGGGGTGTCCCCAGGGTACCTAAAACAACACTGAAGACACCACACACTTAGGTTTCAGGATATAGAGAAATCAATCTGGAACTAGTCAGGAAACCCTCTCCCTGCTGGCTAGCTTTCATAATGCTAGTAGATGCTATGGAGGATACTGGCAGAGAAAAAGGTATCATTGGTCTTAGCACTTGACCTTCTAAGCCTCAATTTAGATCTGCAATGCAAGATGTATTCACTGGTACAATGGTGGCAAGATGGTTTATGAGGGTAACTAATGGTTATCTTGGCTAGATCTGAGTGCTCTCCACAAAAGGGAAATAATGTGTGGTACCATAAACATGTCCAAACACTTGGTTATAGGGGTCATAGCTGGAGCCTTAGCCGGGGGTTGGGGGAGGGAGGGAGGACTTAATATTGTTGTTTTGCTAAATACTCAAGTTGTCAAACTGCCTTCTAAATATTTATGTTTGTATCGACAGATTTGTGCTGTTCTCAACCATGGTCAGAGAAATTTATTATAATGGGTAGTTCTTAACGCAGAAGCTCATAACTGGTCAAAGTGTTGAGATTAAATGACTCAGAGTGCTCAGCTATAGATGGTTTATCTATATCCAACCACCCAGACCCTAACGCTCAGAAAATGTAGTCAAGAGAATGTAGGAGCAAGATGATGGGGAGGTGTGCCACTAAATGTTGTCTTCTGCATGTGATACAGCTGTTGCACTCACAAACTCCCAGTGGTTGTGGTGACATAAGACAATGCAATTTAAAAATCCTAGCATGGATGACAGAGGGACCAAAAGAAACTTCCAAGCTGCTAGCAGCTGACAACTACTGAGAGTGGTAGGTTGCCCATGCCCCACTGGGATCCTACCCGCATGGCAGCACTAATTGGTTTTGGTGGCTTGAAACAATAACAATAATGATGAGGATGACAATTTTTTAAAGACATAAAGTTGGATGAGAGATTTGTTAATGGAGAAGTTCTGGGGGTGGGGGATGGAATTGGAGGGGAGACTAAAAGTTGATTGTGACCAAAATGCATTGTATGCATGAATGAAGTCACCAAATAATACATTTAAAATACTTTCAAAGTGCTTGTTGCACAAGTATGATGAGCTAACTCTGATCTCCAAAACACTTGAGTCAATGAAGTGACTCCCAAAAGCTGTTCTCTGAAGTCCAGATGCGCACTGTGGCAAAGGTGCCTACATTCACTTATATCATCCACGTAACACAGTAGTAACAAGTAAACAGTCATATACATAGTATTAATATATTTATGAAAATGTATCATTAGGTGGAAGATTTCCAATAATTTCAGTAATATAACTAAGAGCTCTATTGAAGTATGGCATTTATGATAAAATTCATCTGCTTTCAATATGTCATTCAATGACTTTCATATATGCTGAGTGTGCAACTATCTAGCAGTTTTATTCTGTTTTGTGAGACAATATCTCATCATGTAACCCTGTCTGGTCTAAAATTCACCAAGTAGATCAGGTTGGCCTCAAACTGAAGAGATCTATCTGACTCTTCCTCCTAACCAACAGCACACCTAGAAATGATTATCATAAAAGCATTTCTGTCATCCCAAGAAGAAACCTCAGACCATTATAGACATTCCCCATTTTCACACACCAACAATCACCATCCTGACTTGTTGAGACATCATTCTACCCCGTACAATTTATACACGAGGTCAGGTCAGTTTTGCTAGTGCACAGCTTCCTTCACATAGCATAATGTTTCCAAGGTACTCATGTCTCCAGTGGTGTATGCTATGGCTTGTTGTGCTTCTCCATGTCAATCCAGATCACACTAAAGACTTCCACTGGCAATTAGGGAAAAATTATCCTGAGCAGGGGGCTGTCTGGATACATACTATGGACATAATAGAGCACAGTACAAGAATAGGACTCATTATGAACTGGCATGAAGTAACCTCTAGAAGACAGGAATAAAGAGACATGAAAAGAAGCAATGTAACTTTATGTAAAAATAAATTGAGCTACAAAAAAAAATACTGTTAGCTAAGTTGAGCATTGTGGCACATGTCTATACTCCTAGCACTTGGGAGACAGATGCAAGAGACTAAGGTCCTTCTCAGCTACTGAGGCCATCGTGGGTGACATGAGACCCTATAAAACACACACACACACACACACACACACTCATACACACGAGGGAGGGAAGAGGAGGGAGAGGGAGGGAGAGAGAGAGGGAGGGAGAGAGAGAGAGAGAGAGAGAGAATATCTGTATAGTTATAGTTGTATAGTATCCATTCATTGTTAGAAGAAAGAAACACAAGCTAAAGAAACACAGCACCCTTAGCTGGATGTAAGCAAGGGAATTCATTAGGAAAGAAGTGATCCTCTGTTAGTTCCTATATATATTTAAAATTAAAATTAAGTTAGCAAGGATGCAAAGGTGAAAGAAAAGCAAATACATATTTATGAACATACCCGGAAAGACGTCTACACACGTCTACAGGTCTGTACATTTGTCTGTTTATGCACTTAAATAAATTTCCTTTCTCTGTCTTTGCCAAAAAGCAAAGTCATCTCTGCTCTAATGGTCACCTTGAGACAGATTTGCATACACAAGATCATGACCGATCCCCACTTCTATTCTGATAAGCTGACCACCAAACTACATTAGCAGACAAATAGAAAATACACAATAACAACAAAAATCCCTGATCTTTTGAGCCAAAAAAACATGTAAAGATGGTTGGATTTCTTTCCAAGTTTCACAGATCAGAGTAAATAAATCTCAGTCACTGAAAGCAATCAGTTTCTGAATACATTTCATTTCCATGCAAAAATATCCCAATAATGCAGGCAGTGACCCAAATAGGAAAGGAAGGGACATTCCCTAAAATCATGGCAAAGGGAGTAGAAGGCTTCTCTGTAGAATCCTCAACGTAAACCAGAGGCTCTTCTGGTAGGGTAGGTGCTGGGCAGTAGAGTTCCCAAGCACTGCAGCTGCCCACAGGGAAAATGTCAGGAGAAGGACAAGAAGGACTCTCTTCCCAGCTCAGCTACTAACTGGCTGTGTGATTTTCCAGAAGGTCATGGAGTAGCCTTTCTTGGATCTAAAAGAGCATTTTCCTATAAAACAGCTGAGCTCTTTGTGTAAATGTTATTTTCTTTCAATCAAAGTTCTGGGGTTTCTGAAAAGCTTTTAGAATGATTATAGGGGGGCCTAGGGGCTGCCATCTCACCGCCTTAGTGGAGACTGAATTTTCAAAATGAGTTTTATGTATGAAATATAATAGCTCTTCACAGGGAATGGCTTCACTTTGAGAGCTACTCCTTGTCATTCACAGGTCTTCACAACAAACAACCTAGGCACACCTGAACTCACAACAACCATGGGGAGCTCAGCTCAAGGCAAGAGTTTCCCTAGTGAACAGCAGACAATGTGAAGTACATTGATTCCCCGCTCCACTTTCCAACCACCCCTGCCTTGACCTACTTACTCCTATGGAGAAGATAAGATTGTTCTAAAGCCTTTTATAAGCTAATTGGTCATCAAAAGCATTTCAGCATTTGTCTGCAAGCCTTAAATGCATAATGCAAGTAGACAAACACATTTGAGATTTGGGTCAAAGAAGGAAATTAGTAAGTAAATCTTAAAGTGCCATGATCTTTTTTTGTTTATGTTATGAAAACCTTTCACCTAACATTTTTCTTCTTAATTATGTCTATTTCATATGCAATAATTGTTCTGTTCCAAGATTTTTATCCCTGAGAAACAAATAAAACATTAATCAGAATGTAGTACAATATAATTGTGTTAGTTTTATTTAACATTATTCCATGGGGAAAATAGATAAAAATAATAAAATATTATATTTCGTGCCATATAGCATGTAAAGAGTTTTCTATTTGAATACAAGATCAAAAGTGACCCTACAATATGCTTTTTAATAAACATTGTTCTTAAAAAAGCATAGACCCTGTTCCACCATTTTTAGGTGATATGACATTTTTCTGGATATTTGAGGACAAAATTTGTATGCCACAATAAATACTGGCCTTCACATATAAAGGACATTACCATCTAACAAGGCTTATTTGTGCTTCTTACAGTTGCTACGTAAAAACAATCACAGAAAGACGTTCTTCAGTACATTAAGCACAAACCCCAGCATATGTCAAATCAGAATCTCTTGGGATAGGCCTGAACATGTGATACGTTTTCAGGTTGGTTTAGCTTCCTAGAGGTCTGCTGTGTATCATTTCACTTATTCCTAATAAGACTTCTATGATGTTAGTAGAGGTCAAAAATTGCCATTCTATGAGGAATAGAGGAAACAAAATCTAAGCAATGAAGAGCCTGTCTGATGTCATAATGCCAAGAAATGACTGTGATGAAGGTTGGAATCAGATTCCATCACACCACATAAACATCCACTTTCAAGACCTATCTAGTCCACCAGCTGGCTAATGACTGGCCAGTTTCTCCAGCAGTCATTATTCCTATATCTGACCTTCTGGAGGAAAGGGGTTTACTAGTGCTCTATAACACACAAGGTCTAGCTTTTACACATTAAGGAATGAGAGTTGTGGTAGTTTAAATGCCCTCCCAATAGGCTCATGTATCTGAATACTTGGTCCCCTGTTGGTGACACTAGGTGGGAGGTTTAGGAGGTATGGTCTTGCGCTAGCGATGTATGTCGTTGGCAGCAGGTTTTGAGAGTTTAAGGACTCAAACTATCTCTAGATTGTTCTCTCTGTTTTGTGCTTATATAGTTCAAGATGTGATCTTTCCAGCTGCCATACCTGCCATTTTCCTGCCTTGATCGACATCCCTCTGGAACTGTAAGCACAAATAAACTCTTCTATGAATGTATTACTCATGGTGTTTTAGCATAGAAACAGAAACAAAAGTAATACAGTATTATTATCACTTCATAGAAATGATGGGATAAAATGTGTAAACATTACAGTAAAATTGGTGGTAGGATGAGGAAAAAGTGTAATAACTAGTAAGGAGTCTGCTAGACATGATGGCTTATGCCTATCATACCAGTTACCTGGGGGAATGAGGCAGGAAGAGAGCTTAAAATGGATCTGGGCTACATAGTAAAACCCTAATGTAGGAAAGAGAAAGCAAAAGGGACTGAGCTAGGAGAGGATAATGATGACCACCTGAGGCTCTGAGTCTGACTTCTGAGGGACTCAGAGAATGCTTAGTGTCTTAATTGTTTTTGTTCTTGTGGCTCTCTGCACACTTTGTTCTCCCCAGTTAGAGTGTGCCAGTGGTGGCTCTGATAATTTTAATAATAAAAACTCTGTAACTATATTTAAAAAATAATTTAGACCTAGAAGCTGGGGAGAGCAGATGATGAGTTAAGGTAGTAGAGTGCTGGCTCTTCTGGAGGACCCAAGTTCAATTCCCAGCACCCATGTGGCTGTGTATACCCATTAGTAACTGAATAGGAATGGACCACATACATTTTGAATGGCTCATAGACTTGAATGCTAACTCACCAGAGAGTGGCACCATTAGGAGGTGTGGCCTTGTTAGAGTATATCACTAGGGGGTGTGCTTTGGCATTTCAGAAGCTCAAGCCGGTCCCAGTCTCTCTCTCTCTCTCTCTCTCTCTCTCTCTCTCTCTCTCTCTCTCTCTCTCTCTGTCTCTCCTGTCAATCCATGTATATAACTCTTAGCTACAGCAGCATGTTTGATCATGTGTCCCAAGCTTGCTGCCTGCTGCCATGCTAATAACAGATGAAACCTCTGAAACTGTTAGCAACACCCAATTAAATGCTTTCCTTTATAAAAGTTGTCATTCACATGGTGGCTATTCACAGTAACTGACTGTGAAGAGCCTCTGACTGAGACAAAGTTGGTGCCAGGGACTGGGACATTGCTGTGGTAGGCTTGACCATGCTTTCGTTTGGAGAACTTTGGGAATTCGGACAAGAAAAGCAACTGGACATTGTAATTATAAGTAAGGCCTAATGGATCATCCTAGTAGAAGTATGGAAGACAGTGGTGGTGAGGTTGATTTGAATTGTAGGACCCAATTCAATAAGTTTGCAAGGAAAATAATGATTAGTTTGTGGCTTAAAGACCATTCTTGTAACTAATCAGAACCCCCAGAGCTCATGTCTCTAGCTGCATATGTATTAGAAGATGGCCTAGTTGGTCATTATTGGGAAGAAAGGCCCCTTGGTCTAGCCACTTTTATATGCCCCAGTACAGTGGAATGCCAGGGCCAAGAAGTGGGAGTGGGTGAGTAGGGGAGCAGGGCGGGGGGAGGGTATAGAGGACTTATGGTATAGCACTTGAAATGTAAATGAAGAAAATATCTAATAAAAAAATGTGAAAAAAAGACCATTCTTGTGAAATTTTGATAAACAATGTGGCTCCTTTTTGCCTTTGTCCAAAAATTGTGACTGAGGCTAAATTGAGGAATTTTGGGTTAATAGTATTAGCAGAGAAGATTTCAAGACATCTTAGTGTTGACTGTCATGTGGTTATTAGCAGTCAGTCTTATGCAGATCTATAATGAAAAGGAGCAAGCTGAGCAAGGAAAATTACAAAATGAAGTGTTTGAAAAGAAAAGGAACACCAGGAAATATAATGGAGCTAAATGCACTGCCCTAGGAGGTATAAAAAGTTTGAAGAAAAGTCTGATGCTAAATGGAATAGAGGGAGTGGTAACCACAGGGTAAGACCCCACCCAGCTCAGCTTCCAACCTGTGCAAAAGAATTAAAGAAAAGCTTAGCGTTGAGTGTGATGTATACCTTTAACCCCAGAACTCCACAGGCAGGAGCAGGTGTATCTTCAGAGTTCTAAGTTCAAAACCAGCCTTGTCTACAGAGAGAATTCAAGGACAGTTATCTTTAGGCAGTGAAAGAAACCATCAAAACCAGAATGCAGGTGAAAACGTATTTGAACAAGAGAGCCATGTTCTAGCCCCAGCAATCAGCAGAACTTGGCAGCTTTAGCCATGTGGTTCCGGCTTTAAAGTTAACAATACAAAAAAGGGTTATGGAATCTCCTTCCACAACTGAGGAAAGCCACTGAGGCCAGGCACATATCAGGGGTGCAGGAAAGCCCAGAGAGGCCATTGTATAAAGTTGTGAAGGTAAAGCATAGATTTGCTGTGGAGATCCCAAGAGATTGGAGATGGCAGTGCTGCGGGACACCTGGCATTGAAAGCTGCTAACGGGGAGTGGAGATCGCCCAAGAGAAAGAAGTACGTTGTAGTCAACAAAGCTGAAAGGCATTGGAGATCTGAAGAGAACTTTGCCATCAGACACAGAGATGCAGAGTTTAGTGTTTGCCCAACTGATTTTCAGATCTTACTTGTGTGTAGCTAGGAGTGGGACACTGTCTGCTACAGGTTCTAATGTCCAATTGTCATGGATCTGACTTTACCTACACCACACCCAATGTCCCCTCTGAAAATCAAAATTCCTCTTAGTTTTACACAGTAAACAAAGATTAAGTATTGAAGGTTAGTATTATCTATTTCATTTCTTCAAGTCCCTGAACTCTTTTCAGTGCATCTTGTGTTTGTTTCTATTACATGTAAAACAAGATGCCTATGTGTGCTCCAGCAATTGATACCCTCCCAAGTAGGTCCCAGTTATTAACTTGAGACCTTACAATTCCTTCACCTATTATAGAACTATGTAACTGATCCTTTTGTGTCAAAAACAGGAACAAAAAGCCCTAATAAAATCTTAACTGAGCTAATTTTGTTCACAGATGTCCTAATACAGTGGAATACCTGAAGATTGGGAAAGAATTCATAATGTCCTTGGGGAACAAAGCCATGCTCTCCTTTTCCTACCCTTTTTTGCTTTCAGACCAGTCTCCCTAGAGCTGGGGTTTTCAGAGACAGCCTGCTGTGCTGCAAGAAGCAAGCCTGACACCTTCCAACCACAGCTATCAAGAAATCAAGTCTGGTGGCATTAAAAGCAGACATCTTTCTACAGCAGGGGAAAATGCATGGACAAATTCCCTCATGGTTTGTCTTTTAAACCAGATCCTAGTATATATAACATTTTATTCTTAATAACAAGCATTCTTACAAATTTAATGCCCCCAAAGCATCACTGCGTAACTGAGAGTCCTTGCTGCCTATTTGTGGCATTTTGATTGGAGATGTTATCCCAAATCAGAGTACGGTACTATAGGTCCTAAAATCATCTTAAAAAAAAAAGTAGAATGTTCTAAAAATGGTAGAGAAAACAAAAATTACTGCAAACTTCTTATAAGCCAAGTGTGCAGATGTAATCAAAGCAGATGTTTTCTCAAGTTCTCTAAATAGTGAAATCCAGGGGAGGCCAACATTAAATCCCTCCCATCTACTACAACAGTTCTTGAGTCTGACTCCAAAAGTCATCACACATGCTAACACATGCAATGTTCACATACATTTACCTATACCCTAAGCAATACAGGGTTGGCCATCTAACAAGAATAAACAGAGCTAAAAACTAATAAAGATGGCAATAGGATGGGTGGACTATGTCAATTGAAATGCAGAACTGTTATACACATACACACACAGAGCACAGAGAGAGGGGGGGAGGGAGGGAGAGTGGGAGGGAGGGAGGGAGGGAGGAAGGGAGGGAGAGAGAGAGAGAGAGAGAGAGAGAGAGAAGCTAAGAGGAATGTTATGGTTTGAATATGAAGTACTTCCCTACCCCACACTAAAGAAAAGGGTGCTCACTGAAGGCTGAGTACCAATTGGTACCTCTATTTAGGGAACTTCTGGAAAGTTCAGGGGGTGAGCCATAGTTTAAAGAGGAAGATCATTAGGGGCATGCATGTCCTTGCTGGCTCTGACCTTGCCCTTGTCCCTCCCAATGCTTCCTGGCCACCATGAACATACCCTGGCCACCATTATCTATCTGAGTGCATGAGGCCCTACACTAAAAATGTCTCAAAACAGTGAGACAAAGTAATTCTTTCTTTAAATCCAGAGAGAACCTTCAGTATTTAACCCAGAGGCAGCAAGGCTGAGGAGCAACAGAAGAAAAGCAGCAGTGGTGAAGAGGACAGCTAGTCCATCAAAAACACAAGCCAGGAAAAAGGGAGGAAACAACATAGGACAAGTGATGAATCCTAAGCGCACCTCAACTGCTCCTGACGTCAGAATCAAACAAGAGGTGTGACCCTGGCCGCCCAGCAACAAGGAAATATCCACTTCCGCCACATACTTCCTAGCAGCACCACGTCGGCATCTGTTCTCCTTGCGTTCCAGAGAAAGAACTCACCCATCAAGCAAGCAAAACCAGAAGCCCTGGTGACAAAATCAGCAAGCTTAATCATGAGCAAAAATAGTGACAAATAAAAATGCATTGTAGGTTAAAACTTAAAAGTAAGACAGTATTTCACTCAGTATACAAATACTTCAGTGTGGCTCAAAAAGTCATGATGAGGTTTGGAAAGAGAGCTCAGGCACTGAGAGTGTGCACTGCTTTTGCAGAGGACGCGAGCCTGCTCATGAGCCCACACTGAGTAGCTCAGAATATCCCAGAACTCAAGTCAATGGGAAACCCTAAGCCTCTGGCTCTAACAGGCACCTTCACACGTGTGCACATACCTACAAACAGACTTACACAAATGCACATAATTTTTAAAATGAAATAAGAAATCATTGTGGATGAAGGTAGGGAATTGTTAATATAATTGAGGTGGTTGGACAAAGCGGGTGACTGAGTGAGTAAAGTGCTTACCTTGCAAATATGAAGACCTGAGTTTCATCCCTAGAACTTATGTATACACACATAATCAACCCTGAACCTACCTTATATACCCACATATGCACACATGTACACACACTTCAGTACATGCATTGTGTGTCTATACACATGCGAACACACACTGTGGGGCAGGGGTGGGGGGAGGCGATGGCATAATTCTAAATTTGCCAAAAAGGGAAAAGAAAGATTTTTTTTTTTTGGTTTTTCAAGACATGGTTTCTCTGTATAGCCCTGGCTGTCCTGGAACTCACTTTGTAGACCAGGCTGGCCTCAAACTCAGAAATCCTCCTGCCTCTGCCTCCCGAGTGGTGGGATTAAAGGCATGCACCACCAAGTGAACAGAAATGTTAGAAAAGATATCTGAGGTATAGCTCAATGATAAAGCTCTTGCTTAGCATACACCAAGCACTCAGGTACCACTGTGTACACACACACACACACACACAGAGAGAGAGAGAGAGAGAGAGAGAGAGAGAGAGAGAGAGAGAGAGAGAGAGAGGAATCATTTATAGCAGGATTCTGTTTGAATTGTTTAATTCACTGACTTTAACATGTGCTACACGCTGAGAGAATTCAGGCCATGCTGCCCCAGAATTCAGCCAACAGTAGAAACAGAAAGTGCCAGCTGACCTCTCCTGACCGAGTCCCACATAGACATCCATAAATAAATGACCTGTCCTTGCTCCAAAATGGGTCAAGCGACATTTATTCCAGAGGTACCTTCCCTAGAGGAAAGCAGCATCCTTCTGCATGAAGACACAGGGCTATCTAGAACAATCTGGCCAACAGGCCTTGCTAAGTTCCTCCCTACTGACCACAACAAGGCATGGCCTTTGTTCTCTATTCCCTCTTTACTGTGTCTTTCCATAAAAATAGATAGTTTCTAATGGCTTTTGTCACATAAAACTTACACTAAATAGACCATTCACCTGCCCATGGGTCTTAGCTACAAACAGTGAGTAAGGACAGAAACCCTTTATGACCCACAGTAAGCATGGGAATGTGCTGGGATTTATGAAAAGGGAATGGTACTTCTTGAGAAAAATCTCAGAGCACTTTAAATACCACCTTATTCTATATTGTAGGATAGGCAAGAAGAGGGCAGATCAGAAGAGGGAGTATGGGCAGGAATAAATGACACTGAAGTCCTTCAGAAAAAGGAGTATGAGAACCTATTGCTGTAAATGCTTCCTAACACACACACACACACACACACACACACACACACACACACACAATGCACATGCAAGTTTAAATGGAGGTACCCTGTAACAGGACAGCAATGCCCCAGCTAGACATAAAAAGCTAACAAATTAAAACCCATTATCAGAAATGGGTCATTTCTTTGGTAGTTATTGGCCACTGAGGCCCTGTAGACCCCATATATTACAGGTCATTGTTATAGCTCTTAGTTACCCTTCAGAACTTGACTATAAGGCCTTCCATCCCTACTAGAGAGCTTTAAGGAGGCTGGAAGGTGCTATACAGGCTACTGGAGGAGAAAAGTTATCACCAGTCATTCATACACCACCGTTAACCTTGTGGGCTAGACCAATGCAATGGACTAGCCTGACAGGACAAGCCTACTAGTGCATTAGTGACATGAACACATCATGGGATTAACCAACCACTGTCTGATTGGACATAAGAACCATGCTACAAGATGAAACCTATCCTTGCACTAAGAACCTATGGGTGGACAGGACATAGGCCCTTGGAGAGAGCCTACTACTATTATGCTCCTAAATGAAAACAGTGTTAAATGTATTCCTAATGAGTTATCATTATAGCCATAGAGCAGTGAATCTCTCGGCCTTCATTTGAGAAGTTTCTATTTTCAGTGATTAATACAGAGACCCACAACTTTTCAAAGTGCAGAGAATGAGAGACTATAGCATGCTCAGCCCTAAAGGATACACATACCCCACGCATACCCCTCCCTGGTCTCAGGGATCATTTCAGGAAATGGGGCAAGAAAGAGTCCAAGAGCCAGAAGCTGTGGATGCCAATAAGAAAACATCTTCTGGACACAGCACAGCAGAAGCACATATGAACTTGCAGAGATGACAACAGCATGCACAAAACCTCTGTAAGGCCAAGCCAGACCAAATCCCAACATGGAGAAGAGAGTAGGGTACACAATCCCACCCCCAGATATGGAGCAAATGGCATTTGTCAGCTACTAGGAAAAGCAGAAACTATTTTCTTTAAGAGTATAACCTCTTATAAGTTGACCATATTCTAATAGAAGAACACACATCCAGGAATATTTGGGCAATGCAATAATACTCTCTCTCTCTCTCTCTCTCTCTCTCTCTCTCTCTCACACACACACACACACACACACACACACGTGTGTGTGTGTGTATGTATGCACATATACATATGTGTATATATGTGGTAATAATATATTATATACATATTAAAATACATAAAGTTGGGTAGGTAGGGAAGGTGGTAGTTCTGGGAAGAACTGGGGGGAGGGCACATTGTACAAAACTGGAACTCTCAAAGAACTAATTACATACAAACACACTCAATTTTCTTAAGGAATTTCATGCCTTTGCCTCAAGCCAGTGTAGCTTTGATAATTTTAAACTATAAACAACATTTGTAGCATAAGATATATAGTTACATTCATTTTTAAATTCCACAAATTTTCAATAGCAGCTTTATAAAAGAAGATACTGCTACTTGTTTGCAGTTCTGTCAGGTGCAAAGTCTTTGAAGTGGAAAGAACACCAAAATATCAGGACTTGAAAGCCCGGTTGACTGATCACACTGTCCTCTGGTCCACTTAGTCCACTGGAAGCCAGCTCTTCACCTAACAGGAACAGCAACTATGGAGAAGATTGGATGAGATGATGTAGCTTATTCAAGGGTATTCATCAGCTCTTTATACACACTAGATCTACAACAAACACTAGTTTCTTTCCTTTGTCTCGGAAGACCAGAGTTCAGAAAAGGCAGTAGTTGGTTAGGTACAGTACTACATCTGCAGAAGGCGTTTAAGATCATGGACAGCTACAGGGCAAACCCACCCCCTCCTTCCATTCAAGCACCATGAAGTCTAACATGTATACATCCCATATCTCAAGTATGCCTTTCCTGGCATGCTATGCCTCTTTTTATCTAATAGTTTAAGTCTCAAATGAACAAATGTCATAGTTTCCTTTTTCTCCACCCTTCATAAGTCTAAAGAACACACAATTCAAGACCACCCTCTCTCTCCAATATGGCAGCACCTTTTCCATGTTAGATCTACTGTGCTCTTTCTTAAAAATATCAAGTAGATTTTCTACATGTTCTCGTGGGGAAACTATTAATCCCAAGCTTCTCAACCAAGGCCAGCACATGAGTCCAGTCCCAGAGCACTGCATTTGCTGCTCTCTTCCCCTGAAGTGCTGTCTGGGTAGCAGTGTGGAGCTCTTCCTCCTTTGACAGAGTTAACATTAAGTAATTCAAAGGGCAGAATGTCTACCCAAGTTGAAGGAACTCCTAGTTACCAACTATTAATCTCCATTTTCTTCTCTACCTCAGGCATATAAGAACAAAGATGCTTTCTTGTCTCAATTTCCTGTACCGGACACATAGTTAAGACCTCATGCATTTTTTGGTTATTGGATTAATGTATTTGTGATTCCCAATAAGCAACTCTAAAAAGGACCCCCCATTTTTTTGCAGTTTTTCTCAGATGGATATGAAGGATACTCCATGAATAAAAGCTAAGGACTCATCTATCCTCTTTAACATTTAAACCTAAGATTTGGCAAAGAATATAAATGATGAAAATAGGTGAGCATTCGCTTAAATGTCAATCAATGTGTCCGTTCTGCTGTTACTACAACCCTTGGTTTGGAGAGGTTTATTTGACCTGTAAGAATACAGTGGAGCCATCAAACTGGTTAGAAAACAGTCAAAAGGATCTTCCGGAACTCTGGTAATTGAAACTTTTCAAGGGAAGTAGATTTCAGAGAAGCAGTCTTTGGACTGTCTCTGAGTCACAGCATACAGCACAGAGAAGGGGCATTATCGGAGACCTTCCAGTTCCAATGATTCATCTCCTCCTTGGGCACCCACAATCTCTGTAGCTTTTACTCCAGCATTACTGTGAATCACAGAGATGAGAATATTACGTAGGCATATTTGTGAATATTACGAGAGCAGTCAAAAAGACCAAAAGGCTTTGTATTAAAATTTTAACCATTTTGGGGGTTGGGAGAATGACTGTAGAATTAGAAATTGCTGGATCAAAGTCTAAGAATGAAGCCTCCTGAGAAGAATTCTGAACACTTGTGAGAAAAACTCCACGAAAACAAAATATGAGTCTTGTGACCTCAGTTTCTACAGAACATGGAATTGTTCTTGGAATGTGCTTCTGTGCCCCTTCCAGGTGTGTCAGATAGGAGTGAGATTACTCCAGCTGTTGTAATTCATGTGCCTCTATGAAAAAAACATGTTTTTGACAGGTGCTGCTTGTGCCTGTGATTATATTCAGCTTGAAGTCATGAGAACTTTATTCGGTGACCTTTCTTAACCCTCAGGGTGTAAACTGATGCTCTGAATGAAGTTTGCTAATACATTACACTTTAGTCCACTTCAGTTTTAGGCCCTACTCTCCCAGGTACATGTCACCAACTGGCATGGTGACAGAAATCATTCATATCCTTTATGTGCTTCTTACTCGGCCATGTGTGTGTGTGTGTGTGTGTGTGTGTGTGTGTGTGTGTGTGTGTGTTTAATTTAAAATTTTATTTTTATAAACTTCCTAATATGATTTTGCCCATATGGAATGAAAACAAAATAAGAGACTTAAATCTGGTATGATGGAGAATATATATAAAGTTAGCACTTGAGAAGTGGAGGCAGGGGAACCCAGGAATTCAACTACATAAGTTCTAGGCCAACATGGTCCATGTGAGAGTTTTCTCAAAAACCAAAGAGCCATGTGAGGGTAGGGGTGGGTGTAGAGGGAGATTGATTTCATAGGCAAACAACAAAATATTTCAGCATGCTTAAGAAAAATTTTAGAATTTAAAATACTATTTTATTATTCCTTAGTAAACACTACTTTAAATTTTTCATCTTAGAGAAAATATTTCTTACTTATAAAAGTCATTTACATAACCCTGAAATTCTGACCCAAATTTTTATTCAAATCAAATTGGTCCACCTTTGGGTCACCTTTACCTGACTTAGAGTCAGAACATTATGTAATAGAGAAAGCAATTCTGGGAACTTTGATAAATTCTTAAAAACACAGCCACTCGGCAAACCATCAATTACCAGCTGCAAAACTGATCTTCCGGTGACTTGCCAGCAGCTCCAGGCCGGCAGTGCTAGGGTCACTGTCACACTATGACATTTAAAATGCTATGTTGAAACATGCTGCATCCCCAGGAGCAAGTAGATGGTGCAGTTACACCCAGGGCATGGACAAGCTCTGCCAGGACTCCAGCTCTCTCTGCCCTGGATCACCAGAATGCTCCACACAATAAGGAACAACAGTCCACATGGTGGCTTCCCTGGGGACTTATTCACAGGACAGTTAGGTCTCTGTTTATTTTGAAATTCTAACTGCCTCATTACCCTAGTCACTGTCAAGTGCTGTAATCAGAGCTCTGTTTCTTCAGTGCATCAAGGGCAATTGAGACATCATAGCCTATCAGCACAATCCCAATCTTGATGTTTAAGAATCTTGTTAGGTCTGTCCCTTCTGTAATCCCAGAAAACATCTGCTCTTTGCAAGGCATGAGTGATACTCTGATAGGAGAGGAGGACACTAGTGGTGACAGCACAGAAGCACCTCTGGCCTTATGACTCAGTTCACCGCTGATCGCCCAAGTCTACTCCTAGGGGAACAGTGATCAGGAGGACCCTGTTTCCAAATACCCAGGGCACAATCAGAACTAATCAGCAAGGTGAGTCTAACTGAAAACACGTTCCGATTGCAGCCTTCCTGCTGTGCTTGCAGGGTGAGGAGCCAACGCTTCAAGCTCCAGCCAGGCTTCGCAGCATGACTCGTCTAGAGTAATACCACAATGGCCATCAGCTGCCAGAAGTAGACATGGCTCAGTAGAGCTATGCCAACAAGTGTCTGAACTGAGGTATTCTCAGATGCCGCTGACTCCGGCGGCCCAAGAGCCAAATCAACTGATTCTAGTCACAGATTCCAAGCCACTCTCACCCACACCATACCCTGGACCACCTCTCAACAAGATTGAGTCTTCTCCACATGGGCCACCGTGCTGTTATCCAGAATGGGGAATTAGTCAGGAAGCTGAATCAAGCACCTATTAGCTCTGCAGCCATCATTGTATCCATGAACAAATCAGCTGCAAAGCAGCTTATCTTCAGGGATTACCTGTTTCCCGGTTCAAAATGCACATTTTAAAAAATACAGTTGTCTTCCGCTACTGTGTATTCTAAGATGACAAGGCTTAAATCAATCTAATGATATCTCTATAAAACCATATCCATGTAGGCACGCTTAAACACTCGAGCACAATTATTTTTTAAGGGCTTAAAAATAAAAATCCTGGCCATCTTTCCTCCGAGCCCAGCGGACACAGCTAGGGACATCCCAGGACTTTAAGATCGCATCGGGGTTACGCGTGAGTGCAGTGCACAGGTGGTGTTGGGAGCATCGGATCAGTGGTTGCCCCCAGAGGCAGGATCCGAGAACTCCGCCCCACCGGAGGCTGGGCCTCTCCCAGCCTGAGCACCCGCCTCCCCGCC
>LR753346.1:1458688-1509435 GCA_902729485.2 Mus minutoides | reverse complement strand
AAAAAAAAAAATCCTATACAAAATAATTCCTGACATTTTTTTTGTTTTGTATTTGAGACAGGGTCTTGCTATGTAATCTAAGATGGCCTTGAACACAGAGGCTCCCCTGCTTCTGCCTTCAAGTACAGGGGTGTGTGGGAGATTAATGTCTTTATTCTTATCCTCTCTTTTCTTTTTGTTTGTTTCTTGGGTGTGTGTATCTGTGTGTCCATGTGCCTGTAACTTGAGATTGAACTCAGTGTTCGCTCACCCCTACCCCTAGCTCTGACTAAACTAAAAATGCAGAGCTACACAAACAGTCCAGCAAAAGCTTCGTGAATATCCTATTGTGGTTTGTGGGATAACGGTCGTCTGCAGAAGACTGTGTGCTCATGGCAATTGTGTTATAGAAGAAAGCAGATTTTTATATCAATAGAAGTCTCACATGCAACTTGTCAGATATGAAAACTGCCCTCCAGTTGATATTGCACTTGAGACATAGAAACATCAAAACTCTTTCCTGGAAAATAAATAAAACCCTGATCCTCTGTACTGCTCACACTGCCAGCCAGGCTGGTGGCTTCTTTAAGACACATTTTTCTTCCCCTTGCTGTGACAAACTCTTCAGTTTTCCTCTTATTCTTCATTTCTACTGAGGTCACTGAAGGAATAGAAGTGTCAGTGAAAGGCAGGAAATCACCTTTGCTGAGAAGTGACTGCTCACACTGCAGCTCAGTGTCCAGGGTACACTTTCTCTAACACAGAGTCCAAACACGAATCTTGCTTGCCCAGTGAGACAAGCATTCTAAACGGCCTAAACATTCTAAACTAACCTAGAAGTCAAGGGTGCACAGCTGTAAACCTAGCACTTGGGTGGCACAAGCAAAAGGATTGCAAGCTGAAGAAAAGCCTGAGCAGGACTATGTGTCAAAATCATCAAAGTATATACAGATAAGTAAAGAAAGAAAGGAAGCAAGGGAGGGAGAAAGAGAGGGAGGGAGAAAGAGAGGGAGGGAGGGAGGGAGGGAGAGAGAGAGAGAGAGAGAGAGAGAGAGAGAGAGAGAGAGAGGGAGAGGGAGAGAGAGAAATCATATTTGGATTTTTGGTTTCAAATTGTCTATCTCATCATGCCCTGGTAATATGTTCTTTGAAACAGTTTAATTTGTTCACATTTCCTTCACTATTTCACATTTTCTCAACACTTGTTATCTAATATTTGATGTGTATATAAAGTATTTTATAATTATAATTCATAATTATCCATAATATTGTGTTTATAAATACATATAATATACCACACACACAGAGACATCTAATCTCTTCATCGTCTATCTCTATTTTCCTTCAGTGAATTCTCTCTGAGAATACTCTCACAGACACACCCAGAAATGTGTTGTACCAGTTTCCTAGGCATTTTTCAGCCCAATCAGATTTACAAGATTATCAGCACACCATCCAACAAATAAACATGCAGCGTGCTACACTAATCTGTTATGCTTGCCTTATAATTGAAGAGCAGATGTGCTCAACTGATCCATGTACAAATACCAAACATGGAGGAAGGATGTCCAAGAATGCTCCAGCCACAGCCAAGTCAATAGTAACACCACCAGTCCTGCTGTGTCTGGCTCAAGTGCAAAGAAAGCTGGAATGATGGGGTTACAGGTTACAAGGACCAACAGTGTGGAGTAGTATTGGCTGCTGAACACTACCAGGAAAACAAAGATTCCTCAAGGCAGAAAGAATCAGAATTACCATTAAGACAAGCCCTGAACTAGTCAACACTAGCCAAAAGTAGATAACTCAAATAACTTTCAACCAATAAATATATCTCAAAACCATGGGCTAGAGCCTAGAGAGCTAGTTAAGTCTAACATGCTTGCCTTGCATGCATATGGACCTGTGTTCAAGCCCCAGAACCCACAAAGAGAAAGCCAGGCATGCTGGTGAAATGGTTACACAGTTAAGAGGAAGTTGGGCATTGTGGCGTGGAGTTGTGTTCCCAGCACTGAAAGGTAGAGGCTGGTGGTGCACGCCTTTAATCCCAGCACTTGGGAGGCAGAGGCAAGCTGACTTCTGAGTTTGAGACCAGCCTGGTCTACAGAGTGAGTTCTAAGACAACCAGGGCTACACAGAGAAACCCTGTCTCAAAAAACCAAAAATAAAAAATAAAAAGGTAGAGGCAGGTAGATGCCGAGGGATTACTGACCAGCCAGACTTGTCTAGCTGATAATCTCCAGGCCCATTAGAAACCCTGTTGCAAAAAGTATGGGAGGCAGTACCTATAAAATGACACCAAGGTAGTCCTCTGACCTCTACATGCGCACACATGCATACACACACAAACATACACACGCACAGTCTAGGCTATCCATATAACTGGAGCTATTCAGCTACAAATATGTGCCATCACATGGACAACTGTGAAGACAATATGTTAAGTAAAAGAAGCCAGACAAGATTCCACATAAAATTCCATTCACATGGAATTTCTACGATAGGGAATCCATTAAGACAGAAGGCAGGTTAGAGGTTACCAAGGGCTTGAGGTGAGAACTCTCTACATTCAGGGATCCCGAAACTCACTACAGAGTTTCTGTGGTAGTTGTGCAACATTGTGAACATATGTAATATTCACATGTGAAAATAGGCAATAATATCAGTGTGCCTTATACATTAAAAGGGGTGGGAATATTAAGTTGTTATATTTAGACCACCACACAAAATATTTACCAGTAATAGGAAGGGATAGAAGGAAGAAGGAGTACATAGGTCAATACCCCAGACATGATCGTACAGACCCTAAAAATACTATTAATTAGTAAATAATCCCAGGCTGGAGAAATAGTTCAGCTTTTAAGATCATTTGCTACTTTATCTAGAGGACCTGAATTCAGTTCCCCAAACTCAATCCAGGTAGCTCACAACTGTCTGTGACTCGAGTTCCAGGGAATCCAGTGCTTTCTTCTGATATACACACTCACACACACACACACACACACACACACACACACACACACACATACAAACACATGGAGAGAGAGAGAGAGAGAGAGAGAGAGAGAGAGAGAGAGAGAGAGAATATAATATTAAAAAATGAACTCTCCCTAGCTACGTTGCCAGTTATACTAAAATGGCTTTATTTGGCCCATATAAAGCCTTCTCTTTCTCTCCTTCCCATTTTCTTCCCATCCACTCTAGTTCCTCTGATGTCTAGCGGGCATTCCCTAGGTATATTACATCTCAAACCCTGCAGCTTCCATTTCCATCTGTCTGAGCATTTCCATGAACTTTAAAGGCTGAAAACACAGTACTCAGGAGAAAACAAAACATGCAATCCCTCAGTCAGAGCCTCCAGCAGTTATTGATAATCCAAATCCTGCAGTGAACTGGGAGGATTATGCTCACTGCACTACCCTTCAACACTCAAGCAAACTCACACTTGACTTGACCTGCAGCACCCCAAAAGTTTGAATTGCCTAACATCTCAAAACCAAACTCTTTACAACTGTAGTATACCTTGTTTCACAATAAGTCCAAACTCTACAAAATAGCTTACCCCTCAATAGATTTTCTGTTTCTAGGCAGAAATTTAGCTGTCACTGATGAAAACCCATCCTTTGGGGTAGAATATTGCATGAGAAATTGATTCATAATCAACTGCTTATGAATACTATTATGAACACTATTATTACTGAGTCTCTTTAGAGTCTGAACTCTAAAGTATTGTATATATTAATTGGCAAGTTACTGTAAAGATGTACAACAAAGAGAAAGATGCTATACATGGCTTACATGAGAAAGAATTTCTTATAGTACAGAATAGAAAGTTAGGAAGGCAGTCAGATGCTACTTGACTTCTGGCTACTGTGTGGGTTCCTGTTTCTACCACCCTTCCCTGCCCTATCCCTTCCAACCCTCTACCATTAGGTAGGAGACAAAGGCTTAAGAGGGTAAGGGCGCCAAGCGTGGTGGCGCACGCCTTTAATCCCTGCAGAGGCAGGGAGATTTCTGAGTTCGAGGCCAGCCTGGTCTACAAAGTGAGTTCCAGGACAGCCAGGGCTATTCAGAGAAACCCTGTCTCGAAAAACCAAAAAAAAAAAAAAAAAAAGAGGGTAAGGGCATGCCAATATGGTTGGACTACTTCCTGCTGATTCAGAGTATCGAGTTTCTTTGGCTAATTTTGATCTTTGTTGTCAGGATATCTCCAACCAGCAACCAACCTTCAGCCAGCCACCAGCCACCAGCCAGCCACCAGCCACCAGCCAGCCACCAGCCAGCCACCAACCACCAGCCACCAGTCACCAGCCAGCCACCAGTCACCAGCCAGCCACCAGCCACCAGCCAGCCACCAACCACCAGCCACCAGTCAACAGTCACCAGCCACCAGCAACAGTGGAAGATCATCAGAGGCTGTAGGTCCTCTCAGGGCTCTAGCTCTCTCAAGATTCCCCAGAATTATAAACATTGCACCTTTGCAAAACTACCTGCAGCTAGCAATATCATGCCCCTCCTAGAGCATGAGGCAAGTCATAGTCTGCTAATCATGCCCCTCCTAGAGTGTGAGGCAAGTGATAGTCTGCTGCTGTGGACAATCTGAAGCACCCCTATATTTCACACCTGGGATCAAAACAAAAACATATCCCCATAACATTGCTATGTTTTTAAAGAAACTAACATTCTCACTACAGGGAGATGGTTAGTGTATTTAACACTTCAAATATTCATTAGAAATCCAACTTTCCTTGGGTATGGAGAGAGAGCGCAGCAGTTCACAGCACCTACTGCACTTGCAGAAGGCCTGGACTTGGATTCCAGCAGCCACATGGTAGCTCATGGTCACCTGCAAGTCCAATTCCAGGGGATCTGACTGCTTCTTCTAGCCTGCGTAGGCACTGCGCATTCACGACACATATCCATACAATGCAAGCAATACACACATGAAATGAAGATAAATATTTATTTTTAAATCTTCATTCTTCATCTTTCTACTGTGGTCACCCTAAGACTGTGGTTGCTAGATTCAGTCATCTTAGACTCCGTTCATTTCACTGCACCATGTGTGAGAGCAAAGAAAACATCCCAAACACTAAAATAATGAATCTAATGATGATTTCAAGGATTGAGCACATAACCCATGCTTCCTGGAAGAGGGGAAGCCCATTAAGTCTCTTTTAGGAAATGAGATGCAGCACATGTTTTATTGTTATTAAGAAAATGTACTGGCAAAGGACATATAGATCAAGATAAAATTTGGAAAATGTTTTCAAATGGTTTGATTTTTTTTTTAACTCCAATTAAATAAGTACATTTGTATCTCAAAGTATAATCCCAGTATTTCTGCCAGCCAGTAAACTATTCATGATACATCTTAGGCCAGAAAAGTAGATTTCTCTTACTGCTGGGAAAAATACCTTCCAACAATTTAGATTCTTTCCCAATAATTTGAAAGACCAATTTTATATGTACTTGATTAAATAAAAATTGAGGGTCTTGTGTACAACTTTAATCTCAGCACTTGGGAGGCAGGAGAAGTCAGGTCTCTGCCTTTGAGTTCACTCTGACTACATAGTAAGATCCTGTCTTTAAAAATATAGAAAGATGCTGATGACAAGTGCTTGCTGACAGGAGCCTGATATAGTTGTCTCCTGAGAGGCTCTGCCAGAGCCTGACCAATACAGAAGCAGATGCTTGCAGCCAACCATTGGACTTAGTATAGGGACCCCAATGGAGGTGTTAAGGGAAGAACTGAAGGAGCTGAAGAGGTTAGCAACCCCATAGGAAGAACAACAATATCAATCAACAAGATACCCCCCCCCAGAGCTCCCAGGGACTAAACCGCCAACCAAAGAGTATATGTGGAGCAACCCATAGCTCCAGCTGCATATGTAGCAGAGAATGGCCTTATCTGGCATCAATGGGAGAAGAAGCCCTTGTTCCTGTGAAGGCTTGATACCCCAGTGTAGGGGAATGCTAGGGTGGTGAGACAGGAGTGGGGATGTGAAGGGAGCACCCTCATAGAATCAGGGGGAAGGGGAGGGGAGAGGATAGAAGGTTTGCTGAGGGGAAACCAGGATAGGGATAACATTTGAAATTTAAATAAATAAAATAACCAATAAAACAATTTCTTTAAAGAAAGAAAGAAAAACAGAAAATGAGGCTTGTAATTTTATGTCTTGATTCACCTATAATAATCAATTTTAATTGTATTATACAAAAATATCCATCTGTTGTAGACTAGAAATTTAAAATGTCAAAACACTCACCAGAAGTAGATTAAAACTATTTAAGAAGATAAGACTCCTTAGGATAAGCAAAATGTCACTTTGGTAAGGAGTAGATCCAGTGTCCACAGTTTATCCTCCAAATGAGAAAATGTTACCTACGTACAATTAGTACTTTGACTCCAAAGGTATGGAAGATGTGTTTGGTGAGTAGTCTCACAACTGTCTCATCGTTTTTGCTTTTTAGACAATGGGTGATATTAACCCCTACACTTCTGCACAATAAAAGCCAGGTTATTTCTGAAGATCAGATTACCTTGGCTGCAATTATTGAATGTCAAATTTTCCACACATCTACTTCTGGGAACTCAGTGGACTTTAACCTTTCAAAACACAACACTCCAGCTTGAAAGATCCACCAAACTGGGACGTTGAATGAGATTATTAACATATATTCTTTCTTATGAAAGACAAACTTCCCTGAGAGCTCTGCCAAGCAGAGGGGTGGGGAACAAAAGACTCAAGAGGAAGACAGCTTCCTGTTAAAACACTTGTCCAATCAAAACTCTTTATGAGCCTTATGGGTGGCATTTGTTGGTAGATTATGTTGCTTCTCTTTATTTCACTTTTGTCAGGGTTCAGCTCTCCAAGTGATCCGTACATATTCCATCATAAAAATATACTGGGGCTGGAGAGATGGCTCTGTGGTTAAGAAGACATATAGTTCTTGCATAGGGCATAGTTCAATTTCCAGGACCCACATCAGGCAGCTGTTGGTTCCAGCAACCCACAACATACAACTAACTGCCTGTAGTTCTACCTTCAGGGTATCTGATGGCCCTGACTGAACTCCTCATACATAGTCATATACATGTTTAGATAAATAAACAATAATAACTAAGATATATTAAAAAATACAGTGTCAAGTATTTGCCATACTTTACAGAAAAAGGGGGGGGGGCTTCATGTACTCAGCACGTATGTTCCCCTAAAGGCCTCTCTGAAAGACTCTCCTTTATACCCTCACCCAACACAGGAGACATCAATGACTTCAACCCTCCATAGTCCCCATCACTGAGCTTTAAATCCACAATGCCACATAATCCACCAACCACTCACATGCTCCCCTCTGGTATCACTCCCCACAAAGATCTGAATTTAAGCAGACAGAAAACAGAGACGAAACCCTTTTATTCACTGCAACAGACAATATGGGCAAGTAGCACAACTGGCTTTGCTCACATCGCTTATCCCTCCTTTTCCTGAAGCCGCCAGCTAGGACTTCATCTTGGATTTACACAATGACCTTTCTAGTTTTTCCTTTAGCATGTGATTATTTACTTGTGAAGTTCTGAAATTTGAGCCACCTCCAACTCTAGAAACTATTTGGGCATGCTGCCATGTTCATAATCTTACAGCCTCCAGCTTCCCGGATTACTCAAAATCCGGCTCTTGTTATTGAATTAATGAAAAACACAATGTCATGCAACACTGCCATTGGAAAATTTCTTTTTTCCCATCATGACTATCCTCCTAGTTAGTTGCTTCAAACTAGAATCAATAAAACTGCTGAATATATCACAGGCGTCTATACAGGCAAATGACTAAACTGGATGACTGCCTGCCATAATATGGGGGAAAAGTCTGGGAGAAGATATTAATGAATAAAAGATTTTGACCCTGGAAAAGCCAGTAACTGACACTTGAATACTTAACATAACGTTTTCTAAAAACTTAAATTCAACTTTAAAACTATACGTGATAGCATACTACATGTATTTTATAATTCTCAAATAACCTAAGTAATTAATAAATATTTATTAAACAAATGAACACAAATAGGAATTCTGTATAATATACCACTGAGCTGAAAAATTCTTGGCTGCATTAAGATTTCCATAAACAAAGCATATTTGTCACTGAAGATGTGAGTACAATCTGGGATCTCAGTACCTAGGCAACGGGAAGGGTCTTTGGTGAGGACAGCAGCAGCACAGGGGAAATGAACCAAGGATGGATATCTACAGGAGCATCCTATGTGTTCTGGTTTGCTATGGTGCTAGTAAGTTGCCCAAGGATCCATTTGTATTCAGCCCAGCTCTTCTTGTGATGAAGGTGTTGAAATGACAGAACCACTAAGAGCTATGAAAAGATGACCTGGTAATTGGAATCAGCACGAATGAGAGAGAATAATAGGTACTCCATCCCTGTCACTGTGGGTTATTTATAAAAGAGCAAGGCAGGTCTCTCCCTTTCTCTAGGAGTCTTGCCATGTGATCTTTTTTGAATACACTCCAGCCTCTGTTATGACATCTGCCAAGAAGTTCCCACTAGTAGCCAAATCAAGAGTTATTCTAAGTATCTAGTTTTAATATCTTATTGTTACACCTTGCTTCAGGTACTTTGTTATAGCAACAGAAAATATACTAAGGTACTGTATTTTTTTTCACCCCACCTTGAAAAACGTATAGGCTGTAGTTCTCACAGTCAGTGCCCACCACCCAGGTCATTCGTAAGGCTTGAACTAACTGCAGGGGACAAATCTTACTCTTGCTCATCACATTAACTATCCTATGAAAGTGTGTAGGCCCTGTAAAATTAGTCTTTGTCTTTGATGATCAGTTGTAGGGAAGACATATAAACCAGGGAGCTGTGGATAGCCAGCTCCAAGCCAGACAAAGCAAAAAGCATCTGCAGAAAAGAGGAGTGAGGCAGATGAGGGAGAGCACAAGGGTTCAGAGCTGGACTGCCTCAGCTCCTACTTCCAGCCTCTTTGAAGCCTGGGGTTCTGGAGATGACTCATTATTGAAGCTATCTGAGTAAGGTAGGGTAGAGCAGAACTCTAAATGGGAGAGGGAGAAAGTGTGATAGTCTGGACCTCTTTCAAGGACTCTGCATGCCACAGAAGGGGGTGACCCCATTGTGGGGATGGCCCACAATGAGGTAACCATTGTTGCTATGGCAGCTTGACTGAGTGGAGAATAGGATGGAATGGAACAAGACTGCAACCAGGTGACTGGTGTGATAGCTCAGCACTCATAGTCCTGGGATGTGTCACTGTTAAGATAGAATTCTGGCCATCAGCATAACTGAAGCAGATGAGCTCATTCTTTTCCAAAAAGCATATTTTATACAGCATTTAATAGTACATGAACACTCTTTTTGTTATCATCAATGAGATATTAGAATTCTAGCCTAAAAAATAAGAAAACTTCATGATTATGCAATTAAATCAATAAGACTAGACGTGAGATTAAGCTGCTCCCATGTTCCCAGTAGTGAGCAGAGCCTTAGTAGAGTACTATCCTGGAGACTGGAGAACAGTACTCTGCTGCTCTATTCCAGTATCTGGAATCAATGGATCTTTTCATGAGTCTCTCAGAGAATTCCAGCAAGTGAATCCATCAGGTATCAACACTTCACTAATTCCAGAAAAGCTTTCTAAACTTGATCTAATCCCAAAGGTCAAGAAGAAATGTCACAAAATCTTTCTAAATCCTTTATGATTAGGATCTTTCTACACTTCCAAGTATGGCTGAATAGGAAGCTAGAAGGAGAGGTACTGGTTAGACCATCAAGGCCCTGCAATACAAAAGATTTAACTTCAATACAACTTCTAAAGCACATATCTGACATGTTCCTTGGAAAACATGTCTAAAACTGAATTTCAATTAGGCAAGAAGGCTCTGTGTAAAACTTCAGTTTGACTCCTAGGATATAAATAGACACTAAAGAAATGTGATCCTGTATTTCAAAACTGATTTTTACCTAAAACAGAAACTCAAAACAAATCCTTTAAAATTACTTTACTGGCTCCAACATTTAGCCACTTGTTTCCTTAACTGATAATATTGAAAATTCAAGTATTTTTTTTGCATTTTTCCTTACACTTAAATGTTTACCATAATATTTCTCTGTATGTAACAGACTCAAATATCCCCCCAAAACCCTTGGTCTATTTTTGTGTATGACTCTGTAAATTGACGAGGTGCTCACCAAAACTCAAGGTTGGGGTTTTTGATTCTGCCAACTGAAAATTCATATGAAGCCCTCAAAAACTAGAAATGAGATGGGAAAAGGAGGAGGGAGAAAAAAGATGGGGAGAAAGAAGAAGAGAGAGAAAGAATAATTTCATTTGATTATTAACTTATTAAATACTAGACCAGAAAACAGTCACCAATGTCTGAAGGCATACACACACACACACACACACACACACACACACACACACACAAAAAAAATGGGTCAAGAGGAATTTTTGCCTATTTCAAGAGCAGTAAAGGCAGTAATACACTAATAAAAATCCTAAAGTTGCCAGTCATTCACAATTCTCTCGTCATAGTGCAGGGTATGCTGGGAGTCTTTCAAAAACCAAACACCCAGAAAAGGCATATACCACCACCACCGCTGTATTATCATCACTATATTTTTGGTTGTGAGCCTGGCCTTTAACGGCTGAGCCTTCTCTCCAGCCCTATTATCATCACTATAATCTGATAAGAAGATACAAAGACATAAGTAAGTTAAAGTTCCCAGCCCATAAGTGGTGGTTCAGGATCTATATATTAGCATATATGCTCTACTTCCCAAAGTAGGTGTTAGAGCAAAATTCACTCAAGATCATTTGTTGATTTGTTCAATGTTTTCTGCACCATTGCCGTCATTGAAAGAATGCTAAAAGGCTCCTCTTCAAGTATGAACTTTATATCTCAACCTGACTGAGCCACAGGATAGCCATACATCTAGTTGAAAATTCTAGTGAAGCTCATTGTCCCTCACGGTAGTGAGTGCTTTCCAATCTGCTGAGGGTCCACACAGGACAAAGAAATGGATGAATATAAACTATCTTAATAATTAGTTGAGCTGAGATACTTGCCCTTGGTACTTACATCATCAGTATCCTGGTTCTCTGGACCGTTGGTAGAAGACTAGAAGTTACATCACTAGCTTTCCTAGGTCTCCAGCCTGCCTAACAGATCATAGAACTTCTCAGCCTGATATCATGTGAGTCTATTCTTTATAAAAAAATCTCACCTCGTATACATGTTAAAAAATCTCACTTTATATCTCACAATATATCTCCATACATCACTTATTTTTTTATGAAAAATAGAGCCAGATCTTTGGGTGAAGAAGAAGGGGAAACAATGATATACATTAGTAAAAATATCATGAAGAAAGTCATTGTTTTTTTACAGTAAAAAAAAATCATTTAAAACAGATTAAAACAAGATAAAAGAAGAAGAACTGGAGCCAGGCAAGGAACCTGGCATGTGCTTGTAATCTCAACACTGAGGCTGAGTTGGTTAAGTTAGAGGCCAGTCTGAGCTAAATAGGGAGACCCTGTCTCAATGCACACAAAAAGAAACAGCATATCTCCTGTTATTTCTATCCCTCTAGACCAGTAGACCTCAACCTTCCTAGTGCCTTTACCATTTAATACAGTTCTTCGTGTTATGATGACGCCCAACCATAAAATTATTTTTGTTGCTACTTCATAACTGCAATTTTGCTACTGTTATGAATTGCAAATATCTGATATGCAGGATATCTGATATGGGAACCCCTCCAAAGGGATCACAACCCACAGGCTAAGAACCACTGTTCTAGACAAGTACACAATATTTCTATTGGTTTCTAAATTCTATAGACAGAAAAAAATTAAAAATACAAACATACACGCATATGCACTCTCAAGATTTCCTGTGTCAAATGATAGTCAATACACCAATCCACTGGAACCTGGAGTTGTTCCCTGTGCAATTAAAGGTCACAAGAAGCCCTATCAGAGCCGGAACAAACCATCAGTGGATACAAGGAAAGAACAGTATCTGGCCACAGCATTCTTTTTGTGCCATAACTCCGCTCTAAAACAACAACAACAAAAGAAAAAAACAAAAACAAAAAAAAAGAATATCCTTAAGATCATCATACACTCACAGAGCAACAACTGGTCACAATACTGACATGCCAATCAGCCAAACACAATTAGCTGCTCAGTTTGGCCTCCTTGGCAGAGGAAAAGTCCAAGTAAAAACAGTTAACAAAATTTTAAGAAAAGGCTATCAGAATATTTACCCAGGAGCATCAATTTTCTGTAATTCATATTGTGGGTATTTGGAGCAACTCAACCAATTTTTTATTTCCTCCCCTTATATTGGATTGCTCGATTTTCATTTTCTGAAAATACGGCTCAAGCCCAATTGGTGTAAAGCCCTTAGATTCAATCTGAAAAGTTTCTCTACATAAACTGTCTGCCATGCTAACTTCATTCCTTTTATCCCACACCCCACTTTTTAAAAGTATTCTAGCTTTTTAAGTAAGCAGGAGATCAGAACTGGATGCAGAGAACAGACCAACGACCCTTATTCTCTGGTTCGAGGAAATAAAGCTTCAGGTGACAAGAACAAATGGCTGTGATAAGGTAACCCAGGCAACAGACACCAAACAGAACACACACATACATCCTCCACCCAAACTGTCGGGCAGTGTGAGGCATTCATGGAGAGACCTTTTCCTATATAATAACCCTCTCTACAGTGTTTAGATCTCTATGAGCATAAAAGGGAAAGAGATGTCCCTGCTACAGTAGCTCCCATACCATGAAATCCTAGAAATCACCTCCTAAGAAGTGACCATGCTTATTTTGTTTTGCAGTATGTTTTCTTTTTTTCCCTCCTTTAGAAAAATTTTATTTTATGTGTATGGGTATATGTTTTGCGTGTGTGTGTGTGTGTGTGTGTGTGTGTGTGTGTGTGTGTGTACCAAAGGCATGCCTAGTAACTGCAGGGACCAGAGCAGGCAATGGATTCCTGGTACTAGAACCACAGATGGCTGTGAGCCACCCTGGAGTCACTTTCTCCAAAACATACACTCTGTCACAATATGCTCCATTAATTAGAAGCCTGAAATCTTCAGAATCTCACACCAAGCTAAAGTTTTTCTGTTTATAAGTCAATTGCTTCAGGTATTTTATTAAAGTAACATAGAAATCACTAATGTATATATGGTCAACTACTACTTTCATATTAGGAAAACAAAGAATATATCCAAATAGTTCCTTTTCTATTGGCATAAACAGGCTCTTCCTTTTAATATTAAACCTGAACACGGTACAGCAAAATGTGCCTATTACTCCAGCACTCAGAAAGTAGAGCCAGGAGGATCACTGTGAACTCAAAAACAGCCTGATCTGGTGTGCATACTGGTTTTTAAGCCAGACAAGGCTACATATTAAGACACTATCTTGTCTTGGGGTAGGTGGGTAGGGAAATGGCAAGACAGAAACAACCAACAGTTAACAGTGCCTGCTGCTCTTCTAGATGACAGAATTTGGTTTCCAGCATTCTCTTGAGGGTGTTCATAACCACCTATAACTGGTTCCAGGGGATCTGACACCCTCTTCTGTCCTCTCAGGGCACCTACACAGAGACACACTAATAAATGAAAACAAATATTTAAAATCCAAGCCAAGCCATTGTGGTGGCAGGGGTTCAGGAGGAGTCCTGTGGATGGTTCTGCCTGAACAGAGATGGACAGGCCACATAGAGCTTGCATGTGAAAAGTTGGCTTACATACGATAGCTTTGCTGTCTCTTCGAGTTGGCCAATGCTGGGAAAGGCTATCTGTCTTAGTTAGGGTTTCCATTGCTGTGAAGAGACACCATGACCAAGGCAACTCATAAAGAATAACATGTAATTGGATCTGGCTTACAGTTTTGTGCGTTCAGTCTATTATCATCATTTCAGGAACAGATAGAAATGGTGCTGGAGAAGTGACTGAGAGTTTTACATTTTGATCCCAGGGCAGCCAGAAGGAAACTGTCTCTTCTGTAGGCAGTCAGGAGGAAGCACCCTTTCCACACTGGGCAGAGCTCAAGAATAGAACCTCAAGGCCCACCCTTACACACATAGGGGTAACACACATCCTCCAATAAGGCCACAACCACTCCAACACTGCCACACTTCCTAATAGTGCCACTTCCCATGGGCCAAGCATATTCAGACCACCACCTCATCCATCCAGGCTCCAAATAAAAATTAAAAAATAAAAAATAAAAGAAAATATGAAAAATAAAAGAAACCATCATTTAGACATTGTTCTTCCAACCACATGGGTAATCTACCACCCACCAACCATGGCTCAGACAGTAACTGCAAGTCATCAAATGTCTCCATTCTCCCTACTCCACACTGCTTCTCCTGAAGCCCTCCCTCTCTGTCCACACTGCTGTGGTCCCATCTCTCACATGAACACCACTCTAGCCTGTTAAATGGCATCCTGGACACTTGATGCCCTTCCTCATCTCCCCCCTCCCCAGCACAGACCTTCCCAACGTGGAACTCCAGACTTTCCATCCTCATGCTCAGATCTTTTAAAAATGTTCAGCTTACCTTTTAATGGTACGTGAAGATGCATCTCCATTTTCGGAGTCACCTCAAAATTCTTGTAAACAACAATCTTTCTAATACTAGCTTCCCTTTTATTTTGATCACCCCCCAAAAAACCTGGAAGGTAAAGTCACCAAGGCTGGAGAAGAAGGAGCTAAGGCAGGAATAGAACCCCTTCAGCTGCACTGAGCAAATACCTCCATGCTAGCCAGCTCCATATTCATTCATACGCTCTCCATTTCTCTCCCCTCTCTCTGCCTCTCTGTCTCCCTCTGTCTCTCTGTCTCTCTCTGTACCTCTCTTTCTGTACCTCTCTCTCTCTGTCCTCCCACTCCCTCCCTCTTTCTCTGTCATAAATCTGTGATACTCCTGGCTTTTATGTTACTAGGCTGATTTTTAATAAATATCTCAGTGGAGCAAATGAGTCTATCTACAGTGGCTTTAAAATATGTCTACAAATTCTCTGAGGCCCTTCCCTGAGAAAAGTCCACCCCCACTTGGATGCAGGCCAGCCTTGGTGACTCAATTCTAACAGATGTGTCAACAGAAGAAACAAATACTGATATAGAGACATGATTTGAGGCTGTATAAAACTACCTATCACTTTCATTCTTGATTTCTAGCTCTTCTCCCACAGAATCAAACAATTCTATATTAATACTGTATCACCCAGGGCCAAACACATGGTGCTTTTCCTATTCAGTAGGCTGGGGATGTAAAAGCAGAGCTAATAAAAAATGCATGAAATCTTAACCTAAGAGTCAAAATACAAAATGAATGCACTCCCCTGTCATAAAAACAAGCATCTGTCCTCCATTTAAAGGACTCCCTACCTGCGCCTTAACAGTTTCACCATGAAAGACCTGTGACTGCCTCACTCAACAGAATCCTAATAAAAATATTCCTGGGGACAGCTCTATCAAGCCCACACACACATTCCCTTGAGTTTGTTCTTCCAAATTGGGAGTCTTTTATATAGATCCAAAGACACAAGTAACAGGAAATTACATTTTCTTAGCACATCAACAAAGCAGTCAATTTAGGAGACCAGGCAGAACAAAAGACAAACAGAGAGAGCTTAGGAAAAGCCAGTGTGCAGAGGCCCCCAGGTGAACACACCCAAAAAGACTTTGCTTTGGAAAGATTTTAGTAAATGCTTGGCAAACACTTAAATCTATGCCTCACCCTGACTCTAAAACTATAATTTACTCGAAAGCCTTTCAAACAGTAAATAAAAATTAAAATTTCTTTAAAATCTGAGATGAAATATTTTAGTGAACCTGAGGATAAGAGTCTAAAGGTAGAGGAGGCACACACCAAGGACTTCCCAGCATCACAATCCACTGGCAAGACTATCCAACACTAACCAGTGTGCTTCCCTTCCTCCCTGAGTTCCTGACACTACTATACATGAAAACATTGACAAGAGCTCTATTGCAAATCTGGAAGGTAAGAAAAATGTGGCTTTTGGAGGGGGAGGGGCATAATGTATATATGTTAAAAATCTTCAGTCCTGGCTGCAGCCAAGACTACTCACAGCTTTGAAATTTTCAGTATATCCAGTCCCAGGGAGAAACAATGGAGAGGTAGTGAAAGATTTCTCAATTACCAGCTTCAGCTTCGGCAACTCAGGCTCAAGACAAAAAAAAAGGATGGAAATACCATCATCAAATGATGCTGTTAGCTTTGCTCAGAACTTGTGGGAATGCAGCCCTGACTGGGTAGGGCGACTGTCTGCATACTAGCCTCTGCTTTTGGTGTCCTCCCAGCAGGCTTCTCACCTTTTAGAAAGGCCTCCCCACTCCTGTGAGTGCCAAGCTTCCAGCAGGGAGAAGGGCCTGCTCAGCTCACACCTCAATTTCCAAGGTGTCAATTATTCATAGACACAGCTAGTTTCCCTTTTTTTCAATGAACCTGTTAGTGCTTACTGTATATACGGGTTATTCCTGGGTGCTAAGATATCACAGTGAATGTGCAAGATAGAATGCCTGTCTCCATCCGGAAGGCATGAGGATATGATGCCATATAAGACAGCAAATTAGGCGATGGGATGTCATAACATTTGTCATACTGGCCCCAAAATGTCCAGCAGGACAGAAAGACAAAGACAAAAGATAATGGACCCCTTTCCCAGACTTCTCTGTACAAGTGGACTGAGGTCTGTGTTCTGAGGCCAAAGATCAGACAGCTGGAGAAATTCAGGGTCTCACATTCCCTTACCAGGCACCTACAAGCCTGAAGTGCTGTGATTGGGTATGAGGGAAGGGAGGGCCCACTGAGCCAGGCAACTGAACTCGCCCCCACCCCCACCCCCCCACCCCCCCGCAAACCCCCAAGCCTTCCAATCAGGGAGTCTACCTGAGTAGCTGGGCCTTTTGTTTTGTTTTGTTGATATCCCTGATGGCCAGTTGGTTGACTGGCATTTGAAATAGGATCTTCTCTATCCCAGGTTGGCCTCTAACTCATTTTGTAGCTAAGGATATCCCTGAACTTCTGATCTTCCTGCCTCTACTTTACAAGGAGAGGGACTACAGGTGTGGGAAGCCAACTCAGGTTTATGAGGTGCTGGGGATGACACCTGAGGCTTCATGCATGCTAGAAAAGCATCCTGTAAACTGAGCAACAGGATCAGCCCTAGGGTGGCCTTTTTTGTGAAGATCTTCCTGGTTGTGGTATAGGAAGGCAAGAGTTGGGCTAAGAGGACAGTTGGAGCCAGGAGCTCACAAGGAGAGACTCAACTAGAACAGGCATGTGGTACTCATGAACTTATTCACTGGATTATGACTCAAGCAGCTGTATTGAACCTTGATTTGGAGATGTGCCTGAAACTGCCTGATGGGTGAGACCAGGAAGCTGGCAGTTCTAGCCATCCATCTACTGCCCTCTACAACTGCATAATATCCTGACTAAAAATAACTCAGGCTCCTGGCATGAGTGTTCTGAGGAGTAGGACACAATTATCTCCAGCCAGCTTCTCCCAAATGGAAGTGTATGCCTCCGATTCATGGAAGATGGAATGAGCACAAACACGGGCTCTCAGAAGGCTCCAAATATCTTTTGGGGTTTGTAAACTAAAGGCCCACAAAGGTTATCATTTTAAGGGGTAATGGTGAAACTGAGCATCTGTTATCATTAACAAAAGTTAGTTTAGGGGCTAAAGGGCCAAGGGCAAATTATTCATTGTTGAGGCAGAAGCAATAAATGAAGAAAGCACTCCAATCGAAGCAATACTGGCAATTTTGACAATGTCTGTAGAGTCAACATTTCACCTGTAGTCTTAAGGTTAAAGTGTAGTACAGGAACTGCACAGACTAGTGGACAACATTTAGTAGTTATAGAGGAAGATGCCAGGTAAGAAGATGAGATGAGGAGGATGTATAACTTAAGTATGTCTGGAAAGTGATCTGCCCTGGAATAAAAAGCAAAAAGATGAAGATAATGATGATGGTGTTGTTGTTGTTGTTGTTGATGATGATGATGATGATGATGATGATGATGGTGGTGGTGGTGATGATGATGATGATGAGAAAACTGAAGAAAAGCTTCAGTGAAGAATCTATGAGATACTCCAGCCAGAAACACACAAAAAATCAAACAAGAATGGAAAAGACTTAATAGCATCAACACCAATTAGAAAATAATCTACTACTGTCATTTTACTAAGGCAGCATAATACTTAACTGCATTCTAAATACTTAGCCTGATGCCCACACAGAAATGTAGCTCTTCCAACTGAGGAATACCGAATTGCTGAGAAGCACCTGAAAAAATGTTCAACATCCTTTATTATCAGGGAGATGCAAATCAAAACAATACTGAGATTCCACCTCACACCAGTCAGAATGGCTAAGATAAAAAATTCAGGTGACAGCAGATGCTGGCGATGATGTGGAGAAAGAGGAACACTCCTCCATTGCTGGTGGGATTTCAAGCTTGTACAACCACTCTGTAAGTCAGTCTGGCAGTTCCTCAGAAAATTGGACATAGTATTACCAGAAGATCCAGCAATACCTCTCCTGGGCATATACCCAAAAGATGTCCCAACTGGTAATAAGGACATATGCTCCACTATGTTCATAGCAGCCTTATTCATAATAGCCAGAAGCTGGAAAGAACTCAGATGTCCCTAAACAGAGGAATGGATACAGAAAATGTGGTACATTTACACAATAGAGAACTGCTCAGCTATTAAAAACAATGAATTTATGAAATTCTTGTGCAAATGGATGTATCTGGAGGATATTGTCTTTGGTGAGGTAACCCAATCACAAAAGAAGTCACTAGATATGCACTCTCTGATAAGTAGATATTAGCCCAGAAACTTAGAATACTAAAGATACAATTTGCAAAACGCACACAAAAAAAAAATCAAGAAGAAGGAAGACCAACTTGTGGATACTTTATTCCTCCTTAGAATAGGGAACAAAATACCCATGAAAGGAGTTACAGAGACAAAGTTTAGAGCTAAGATGAAAGGATGGACTATCCAGAGACTACCCCACCTGCGCCAACCCATAATCAGCCACCAAACCCAGACACTATTGCATATACCAGCAAGATGTTGCTGAAGGGACCCTGATATAGCTGTCTTGTATGAGACTATGCCAGTGCCTGGCAAACACAGAAGTAGATGCTCACAGTCATCTATAGGATAGAACACAGGGCCCCCAATGAAGAAGCTAGAGAAAGTACCCAAGGAGCTAAAGGGTAACCCTATAGATGGAACAACAATATGAACTAACCAGCACCCCCAGAGCTCCTGTCTCTAGCTGCATATGTAGCAGAAGATGGCCTAGTTGGCCATCATTGGGAAGAGAGGCCCCTAGGTCTTGCAAACTTTATATGCCCCAATACAGGGGAATGCCAGGGCCAAGAGGTAGGGGAGCAGAGCTGGGGGGGGGGTGTAGAGGGGACTTTCTGGATAGCATTTAAAATGTAAATAAAGAAAATATCTAATAAAATAAAAAATAAATAAAAAATACTCCTGGAACAGCCAGGATAATAGAAAGAAAGAAGAAAATGTAGCTCTTACCCCCTCACCAAAGAAGCTTCACTTTGCAACAGACAGAGAGCATTATAGAACACCACAACTGACAAAAGGCAGAGGACAATTGATTACAGATACATCTGCAGCACAGTCCCTACACATGCGGCTCGAGGAGCATCAGAGAAGAGGGGATGGAAAGACGATTAAGATCCAGAGGACCAGGAAATGGGCTGTGAGACTTTCTCTCCTAGAAATGTCAGGGAAGCTTCACCCATAAGAACTTCAACAATATGGATGACTGAGCAAGACCAGAACAAGGACCACAGCAACAGACATTCTAATGTGGAACAGGAATTCTAAGGGGCCCCACCCCTAGAGAACAACTGCACACAACTAAGGCATGCTATATGTGTAAAGATAACATCTGGGAGGAAGAAACCTATAAATTTGAAGGGGATTGGCAGGTGTGGGGGGGGGCCATGGGAACGTTTGTTCGAGTCTTCACATTGAAAATATTCTTCTGTAAGATAGAGCTGATGTGTACATAAATGTGCATGGTAAAGGAAGAAAGGGAGGGAGGGAAGGAGGGAGGGAGGGAGGGAGGAAGGGAGGAAGGAAGGAAGGAAGGAAGGAAGGAAGGAAGGAAGGAAGGAAGGAAGGAAGGAAGGAGAATTAGTCAAACATAGTATATAACAATGTTGGTTTTCATTTTTTAAGGTACAGTATAACTGTCTGTGTATAAAGTAAGAAAGATACAAACCAGCATGCCAACTATGAGCATTTATAAAGCATTGAGTCACAGGCAGGGGCTGGAAGCATATCACTTTGTGAACTTTTAGATTTTATTTCACGTGCTTCTGCCTCTTAAGTGTTCTAATAAGTATACACAAATATTATAATTTTTAATAATATCTTAACATGAAAAGTATCTGAGCTTAATGTTACCAAGCAAGGAAAAGTGGGAAGCAAACATATTCTATTTCTCTTCCATTTGCTTCTGGACCACTTTGTGTTTCAATGGGAAATTAGCATCACCAGCCTTTTATGAACATTAATACAAGGAGCCCCTACCACCTTTTTACAGTATTATTTAGAGGCAGATTAGATATATTCCAATTATTTTCTCTGAGGTTGTTCTCAGAGATGAAATTCTCATCCTGAATAAAATGAAAGAAACCCCAAATATCTCCTGGCTTTCATTTTTCAAATCCTAACTTCCTAGGCTCTCTCTCCAGGAATCTCTAAAAAACATGTAAATTATACCTCAGTGCCTTTGGAACCATGCAGACAAGCAACCAGAACAAGCTTATTTGTTTGACTTTCTTGGTGAGCACAATGATCAATTAGACTGGGTGTGCAGAAGGCCAAAACAAAGTCTTAGTCAGACCTTAAGGTTTATTTGGCTTTTGACCTACCCTACCTCTCCTCTCACTTTCCCTAGTACTCCAGGAGAGTCACAGTAGTGGGAAGCCAGTTAACTTTAATCATTCAAGCCACTCCATCCATCAAGCAGCTGTACCTTGTAGACTACAAAGCATTGTGTTAAACTTCTCAGACAGGATCAGTGGAGAGCTTGCTACTGATGTATATCCTTCTTGTACCGTTTATCCATGCACAAAGGAAGGTGGCACCATACAAAGCTGGGTCCAGATTATTAACACCGACTTCTCCAGCATAATAAAGAGAAACCCACCCACAGTCAAAGCAGCTTAGAATCCCCTCTCAGATTAGAAAACAACAACAAAAAAAAAAGAAGAAAAGGAAAGGAAAGGAAAGGAAAGGAAAAAGGAAAAAGGAAAAGGAAAGAAAAAGGGAAAAGGAAAGAAAAAAGAAAGAAAAGAAAAAAATTCCACTTTGATTTTAGAGATTTTGTTTAACACATTAATATTTCATAAGCCTATTTAAACACCGCCTTGTAGTTTTGAGGTTATTCATTTACTAAGCTGTAGCGTTGTGCTCCATGTATCATTTATAGAATGCTAGTACAGTTGAGGAAAACATCAAGTCTTTTGTCTTACTTAGGTGACTTCCCTGTTACTGCTCAGAGACCACTCTTCTCACCCCTGAAAACAAAGGCCCACCCTCCACTGCAACTTCCACTACACCTTGCCTGCAGTTACAAAGCATCTGGTTGATTTCATAAGTGAGCTCCCCCTCTCCACTGACCCTCATTCCTGGGGATGCTGATTCAGAATTGGGTGATGCTTCAGCTCTGGCTGTTTCATTACCACTTTATATGAAATGGCTTCCCTCAGCTCAGCCTCCTGCTTCAATGGTCCCACCCTAAACCTTTAATAATAGACTTGCCGTTAACTGTATCATTCTCTCAGCCTCCACTGCAAGGTTTCCACTAGAATGCTACCACCTCTATTGTAGTTTTCTTTTCCTTCCTCCAGCATCCTAATTATCCATTGCAATAGGAAAGATCCTCTCTTTCTCTTTTTAAATAAAGGTGTGTATGACTTGTGTGTGTATGTGATACTTGTGTGTGTGTGTGAGAGAGAGAGAGAGAGAGACAGAGACAGAGAGAGAGAGATGTGTGTGTGTGTGTGTGTGTGTGCGAGAGAGAGAGAGAGATGTGTGTGTGTGTGTGTGTGTGCGAGAGAGAGAGAGAGAGAGAGAGAGAGAGAGAGAGAGAGAGGTGTGTGTGTGTGTGTGTGTGTGTGTGTGTGTGTGTGTACCTGTGGAGGTCAAAAGACAATTCTGAGTCAGTCCTCTCCTTCTCCCATGTGTATTCCTGAAGTTAAACTCAGGTCATCAGGCTTGACAGCAAGTGCCTCTGTCCCTGAGCTATCTCACCAGCCCAAGACTGGCATTGTTTAACTGTCCATAAGCCTACGGCCCCCACCAGCGATGGCTCCACGATTTTACACATGTACTCAGCTTCACCCCACTTTACCTTACCCAGGTTACTTCCTATTCTCTACATCTCTGTATCTGCACAAAACATGGAACCAAGATTCAATTTGCATTCTTCAATTGAGCACTCATTCCCATTACCAATTCACCCATGGTATCAGAAATAACCTCTATACACATTCTCTCCTCAAACCTCCACTACCCTTCCCACACAGATGACAGTTCTGCTCCTGGTTTTTAGCTACCAGTCAACATGTTCCTCATGCACTTACCCTTTTTACCTTTATTTAGATAGCCTGCTTCCTAGCCTCCTACATCCGCTTATTTTCTTTTGACCATATTATCCATAACAGTCTTCAAATATGTTACCAGACATCCCTCTAAAACTTTTGAAGTTCTTTAAAAAATTAAGATGTAGCAGTAGACATTTGCCATTCTGGTGTCTCAGATAACTAAGGCAGAAGGATTCCTTGATCCCAGAAAGTTCAGGATTGTGCCACACATTAATAATAATACATTCATACCTATGAAGAATCAAGCTGAAACTATATAACAAAACTCTGACTCTTTAAAAATATTTTCATTTCTACAGCTTCCCCCATCTAGTCTCTATCCCATGATGCTATGTCTTACAGAGAATATTCCTCAAAACCAGTTGTCTGTCTCTCTGCACTCCTCTACCTCTAACTCTCTCTTCAATCCATTCCTTCATTCAGGCGTCTACAGAAAGGTCACCCACTACCAAGGTCCTTAGTGATCTTCGTTTATAAAATATTCACCTTTAGGCTCCAATTAAAATATTTAGCTTAAGTCACTTTGTGTTTCAGAATTTTTATTTTATTGGATTAATCTTTCACTTTCAGAGTAGTCATAGTGTATGAGAGGCCTGAATCCCTAATCTTTCTAAACATCCACTAAAACAAAGTAAATAAAACCATTTGTAGAACATAGCCAGGGTATAACCATGGCTCATGAATACTAAAAATTGGGGATGAAGAGATGGGTTAGAGAATAAGAGAACATCCTACCTACTCTTCCAGAGGACCCAAGTTTGATTCCCAATACCCACATCAGTTGACTCACAATGGTCTGTAACTCTAGCTCCAGGGAAATCCTATGACCTCTTTGGGCACTTACATCACCTGCACAACCCCACACTTACATATACACATAATCAGAATAGGAAAAATATTTTAAGAAATAGTACAATTTTCACTTTATATGCAAATAATAAGGTCTTCACCAACAAAGCCAAAGTAAAATGACTAAGTAAATTCAAAATTCATATTCTTGAGGGAAAAACCAGTAGTGTAGAAAAGGGGATATCAGCAAACTAAGAATGAAATGAAAAAGAACACAAGCCTAACAGAAATGGAGCACTGAAATAGAATTTACATTTTAAATACCAAAAGATAATATTTCACAAACTTAAAAATAGTGAAAATCTATGTAAAGGGATAATTTTCTTTAAAAGAACATTTACCTCTTTGATTCCAATGAAGGTGATTTGAAACATTTTCACAGGACAGAGAAATAGAAATTATTATCCACACAGATAAAAATGCTTCCTACTAATGCGTTTTTATGGGGGGGAAATCCAATCAAATCTTCTGAGAGTAGATGAGCCCTAAGCTACTTACATGCCATTCACATTACTTCAGAGCCTAGAAAAGGCGTAAACTGCCATCCTTTCTGTGAAGCCAATATAATTCTGGTACCCACACTTGATTTCATTACAGATCGAAAAGAGATAACTACACACAAACCTTACTCCTGAATGCTGCTGCTAGACATGTGTGTATATTCACATGCACACAAATACAAGCACACATACTTGCCGACAGTACACAGAATACCAGCACATTAGCTAGTGAAATGTCTACCAAACATAAAGATGTTTCTTCTCTGAGCAACCTGTTAATACAGTTCATTTACCAGGCACATACACAAAAGGAAAAGTGTGCAATTATCTCCAGAAATACTAAAATGGTCTTCGAGATTTCTAATGCTATTGTGATTCTTTAGTTCAATAAAATTGAAAATGGCCTAGGGCTGAAGCTTAGTGGCACAATACTTGGCTTTGCCAAAGATTTGATCTCTTGCACTACACAGGAAAATGCAGAAAGAATCAATGACTAGTTCTAGGTAGGTATACGCATGCGCACATATAAATCCCTCTTATACAAAGCTAGCTTCTTACTTAACCTAAAGAAGATACAATGGAAGAGAAATATCTCACATATAAAAACAACAATGGTATACATTTTTATACACTATTTCTTCTGTAACTGAAAGAGCTGATCTTTAACTACAAAGTGAAAAAAATGAACATATAAGAATATCAAGGAAATAAGCCTTCTGCTAGGACCACCACGGAATAACCCACCTGAAACAAAAACACGGAATGGTATAAATTAAACTGCAGTTTTAAGACTTAATGACTGTATTTCCTGAGAGAAGGAAATCAAATGACAGAGCCCTTGGTTGCTTCAGCTTGCTGCCTGAAGATATTTTCCAAACTCTAAAACAAAACAGGGAAATCTACAAACAAAACAAAACCACAGGAAGACATTCGGGGAATTTGAGTTCACCGAACAGGTTACTGAGGAAATGTGAACTGCCCACAATAGCACTCTCAGAGTGCAGACACTTTCTTCCTCTAGTCTTGAGTAATGATTAGAAAGGGTACGTGAGAAAACTACCTAATACCAGGAAGGAGGCATTCTAAGCTAGTACTAGAAACAGCCAAAGATCACAGTGTAACTTTAGGGATAACATTATATTTAGGAAGTATTTATTGTGTTATCAAACCCAAAAGTGTGCTTACTGAGAAGGAGCTAACAGACTCTCCTTGCTGCTCATTTAGTCCATAAGCTTTCCCAGAAAAGTATGAATTATTCACATAGCAAAGAATATCCCCTAAAAAGAAATTTGCAGCTGGGCATGGTAGTATACACCTGTAATCTAGCAATTGGGAGGTAGAAGCCAGAACAGAAGTTCAAGTTCATCCTCAGCTACTTTTGCAATTTCAAGACCAGCTGGAGACTTCATTTGAAAAAAGAACGAAGGTAAAATTTTCTATTAAAGAAGCTTATTTCTGGGCTGAGTGGTTAAGAGCAATTGCAGAGGAACTGAGTTCAGGTCCCAGCACCCATATCTACCTGCAACTCCAACTCCAGGGAATCTAACCATTCTTGCCTCCAAGAACAAACACACACAAGTCATACATCCATACAGAACACATAAATATTAAGCATTTTTTTAATTTATTGCTATGATACACTTCTATTAACCTTCTATCCAACTGTTTCAATTTATCCTGAGCTAGTGTTCAAAGAACCTTACAGATCAGTATGCCTTTCATATCCAAAAAGAGGTAGTCACACCTTAAGCTGCATGATTCCTCCCTGGCTGACTGCCAAAACCCATCACATTTCAATATTACGACTTCCCCTTCAGTTGTAATTAAGAAGTTAATCTTATTTTGAAAACATCATTACCCAACAGACTGTAAAACCAACTTAGCTATTGGAGATGAGTGAAAGCTCAAAGAATCAGTATCCTATTCGGAGACAAAGACAGAACTGTCTCCCTGCCTGTTACATCATTACCTGGCTGTCACATCACCAACCATAAGTCACTGGAAACCAAGCATCTCAGTGTTATTAAAGTGTCTGGAGCAATGGCTATGAAAGCCACCAGGCACATTTCCATTCCCAGTTCATCGTGGTAACGGGCTTTGTCTCAGTAACCCAAGTGCCATCTAACCTCATGAGATTCACTTATAGCTCCCGAACACATGCCAAAGAAGATATGTCCAAACATTCCTGAGCCTCTTCAGCATCAATCAGTAAGAAAAAGGAACTGGGACTAAAGATATGGCTCAGCTGTTACCAGTGTGTGCACTGTTCTTGCAGAGGACCTGAGATCAATTCCCAGTATGCATATAAGGTTGTCCCACAATCACCTGTAACTCCAGCTCCAGTGTAATTACCATAGTCTCTGATCTCCTGGGGCATCTTACTCTTGAATAATACACGGAGAGAGACACACATTTAAGTTTTTAAAGAAGAGGTTGGAACTTTTGCTTCATTCAATACTAATATATCAAGTTCCCACTGTTCTTTCCCTTATTTAACTTGGAAAGTTCTTTAATTTAGACTCATTACCTATTCCCACAGACGGGAAAGCCACATTAGAATGGACACATCCTTAGCTGAAGGATCCACACCTGTATGTCTTCACTAACAAGCCTACACATGAAGTCAGACATTCCCAATCCAGCATACCCATAACTACCTGGGATCCTCCGGGTAGGGGAACTGAATTTCTGAAGTCTACAGAGTCTTTTGCCAACCCATTCTCTCACTGAGCTGGCTCTCAGAGAAGATTCCGAAGTACTGCGTGTGGAAGAAATGGAATGTATCTGAGACTGAAGTGAAAACAGAGTTCAGGTCAAGGCTCTCTCTGGCTAGCTAGCCACCGTGGGTCCCACACAGCAAGGCTGGAAACCCACCGTGGATCCAGCACTACACTGAAGAGCCGGAATTCATAGAGGAAGGGAGATATTTCTACATTTGAGGAGTGCACCTCTTCTTACTGTCCTAAGACTGAAGAGATCTAACTGCAACCGTGCCTGAACTTCAGATAACTTATTTCCACTCCTGTACAGTTGGAAATTATCTCTTATCAGTCTCTTGAGTTTTGCTTCATCCTTTGTACATTTAGATTTTTGCATTTGTCAGAAGAAAATCAACACCACCCCCCCCTTAAAAAGGAATCCCTTGTTGGAAAAGAAATTGACAATTTTCTTTTCCTGTGTACCTTTGAATGAGTGATCTCCCTGGGGTGGCTTCATAGGTAATTGAATTTCTTATGAAATTTGCTGAATAAAAAGGTCTGGTGTGCTCTGAAAAAAACATTCCTTATTGCCAGATCCTTGTCTGCCAGTCTGAAGCTTTTAAATATAATGCCAGATTGAGAACTGCCATATTGGAGAATAGTGAATATCATCCTCTGAGCACTTTGTCCGTATTGCCCACAGTGGAGCATGGAGGATATCTTCAAACACTGTACCAGAAACACTGGTTAATCAAAATTGTCTACAACCATATAGATCAGACAACCTAGTTAATTCCTAGCTAAGGAACTAAAGGTCCTCAATTCAGTAACTGGGTTCAGGCAGGAAGAGGTTGATTAGAGCATCACGTCAAGAACTCCTCATTTTGATGCAGAAGAAGGCCCATCTTGGAATACGAGGAAGGCTTTGGTCAGCCGATCATAAAGATGTAGTCCAGCTAAGAGAGAGTCTCGAAGGCTAGAAGGTAGTTAGCAAAGTCATCTTGCACTCAGATTCTGAGCCTGGGCTCTTAAGTTCTAACACTCGACTCCTCGAAAGCTAGCCTTTCACCTGCTGTACCTAATCCCCTAGTGTCTGTTTCTTCCCATATCTGAAAAAGAAAATGCTTTAAGACAGAAAATGTAAAGGAAGGAGGGATAAGACCTTCTGTATTTGCTATTAATAAACACATCTCCAGACCACCTACACAAAGAAGGGGAAAGCCTGTGTGTCCAGCATATCAGCCACACTTGACTTTTGTTTATTATTTGCTACCACTTTCCAAAGCAAGAAAGACAACCTACAAAGATAGGAACAAAACTGAGTGAAGATAAATATATTTTGGGTTGAATTCCACTTTTAAGATATTTTGTAACTAAGCTAAGGCCACCACCCAGGAAGCCACCTGACAAAGATTCTACCATGTGATTCCCAGACATGGAACTCAGAACACCGAGCTTAATGGCCTGTGCTTTTACTTGCTTAGCCATCTTGCCAGCACAGCTTAGGAGCCAGTCTTTTATTATTATTATTTTTTATTAGATATTTTCTTCATTTACATTTCAAATGCTATCCCAAAAGTCCCCTGCCTGCCCTGCTCCCCAACCCACCCACCCCTGCTTCCTGGCCCTGGCATTCTCCTGTACTGGGGCATATGATCTTCACAAGATCAAGGGCCTCTCCTCCCATTGATGGCTGAATAGGCCATCTCCTGCTACACATGCAACTAGAGACAAAAGCTCAGGGGGTACTGGTTAGTTCATATTGTTGTTCCTCCTATAGGATTGCAGACCCCTTCAGCTCCTTGGGTACTTTCTCTAGCTCCTTCATTGGGGACCCTGTGTTCCATCCAATAGATGACTCTGAGCATCCACCTCTATATTTGCCAGGTACTGGCATAGCCTCATAAGAGTCAGCTATATCAGGGTCCCTCCTCCTTCCTGGGCTGCTTCAGGCAATTTACATATCTAAGGTTAGAGAGGCTTTAACAGTCTGGCATTCTAGAAAACCTGCTGTAAATGATCAGAAGCCAGAGGTAAAGGCTCAACAGCTGCCCTGAGCTGGGGCTGCAGCCTTCTGCTTCCTGAGACGGAAGACCCAGTGCCTGCACAGTCCAGAAAAACTTCCTGAAGCTTCTGACTGGACAAGCTCACGAGAGGGACAGGCATTGGAATGGAAGAAAACACATCTAGGATTTGAAAACTCCATGTACAAGCCTAATCTATATATGTATTTGATCTTCCACCAAAAACTAAAGAGTTAACAGCAGTGAAGAAAGCATTGCACCCAATTCCCTTAGCTGCAACAAGAACACTGATAGTCTTTGCCTTCTGTGTTTATGTCTGCTTCGTCCACAGATTTTTCTTTTTCCAGTGGCTAAAAGATATACTAAGCCTTTGCTTCCAATAGAAAATCCCCAATGTTTTACCAAGAACAATCACTGACCATAAACTCCACGTAGGACTGCTATAGACTTAGAAACATGAAATGGAATTAAACAGCATTCCTGTCCTACCAGTTTCTCAGGGATAATAACACTCTAGGAAGAACGTCTGACACACATTGTTGTCTTCGATCCTTGTAAAACCTAACTGCACAAAACAAAAAGACAAGAAAAAAACTACCATAGTGTTTACTGAGCAGATCTGCAAAAGCAGGTCTTCTATAGCCTGTGATTTAATCCATTTAGACAACTGCCTCTCTGGCTACATTTGGGTAGCAAACAATGTGAATAGAAAAGTAAATCTTGACCCAGTTCTAGCAATAGTTAATTGGTAAAAACCATTTTCATCTGTTCCTACCCCTACCCCCACCCCCCACCACGTGCTGAACAAAGGGGAACAGGCTACTGTTTCAGATATTAATGTCCACAGAAATACTATCTCCAGGGCTGGGGAGGTCATTCTCAGGGTAAACTGTGTGCCGCATAAGCTTGAGAACATAACTTTGGATTCCTAAGCACCCATGTAAAAACCTGGGGAAGGAGGCCATCTCTGCAACCCTGGCACTAGGAGGTGGGGGCAGGAGGATCCTAAGGACTTGCTAACCAGGCAAAGTTGGTAAGTCCCACATTCAGCAAGAGATGGTCTCAAAAACTGGGATGGAAAGAAATAGAAGATTTTTGGTCCCCACGTGTGCAAACACATACAGCTACAGACACATACACAGCATACTTAGAAACTCCTAGCAAAACTGTACCTCTGGAAAGATAGGAGATCCGCACATGCCTTGGTATCTTCTCCCACTAAACTGTACCTGACTTAATCAAGCGGGGGCTGGGGCTTATTTATCATTGGTGTCCAATATAGTACATGACACCTAGCAGCTCCTAATGAGTCAGTAAAGGTGCGCTCAGAGCAAATCCTTTCCATTATCTGTCTTACTGGTTTTTCATGCTAAATCTTAACCTTGTACTGTTGATTGATAGAAGCTCTCGGTCTGCCCAACATTAGGGGAAGAATTATCAAGTTTTTACCACTTCTGTTTGACTCTTATATGCTCGAACTAGCAAAATTCAAGCTGTGTGAATACAGAAGCAAAGGTTATGAAGACAATGCACTTGTAATACCAAAGCATGCCTCCGCCACCTGGTTTTTACTCTGCATTTTACTCCTGCCATAATCACTACTTAATAGTCACCAGCCACAATGAGCTCAAACAGTGATGTACCATACAGTCTGAGAACTGTTCCAGTTGCAAAAATAAGGCATAGCAAGTGCTTAGAGTCAATGAATCGGGCAGAGCCAACACGGTAGAAGGAATTCAGCTGTGGTTGCTAAGCTTGGATGCCTGACTATCTTGGCTACTTGGCGATTCAGAGTGCAGTGAATTCACAGTACTCACTCACACCAGTGAGGATATCTTTTTATTGAAATTACCTCCCAGCTGTGTAATGTCTGAGGTCCAAAAAAATATTTTAGCCCTTCACTGGACATTCCCCAAGCTGAATCTCAGACGTTGCCCTAAAGACCAAGCGCATAAAACCTCACACACTTGTATCTAGTACAAAGCTTAGCAAATGCTTTTTTGGAAAGAACCAGAAAAACCAATGCTCTAGGCAAGCCAGCCTATACAGTCCCTATGGCAATCAATCAACTGTGAACGTAGAGCAAAAGCAGCCATAGAAAATATGTTCACTATTAAACATGGCTATGTTCCAATAAAACTTTTTATAAAATTGCCAGCTTGCCAAATTTGACTCACAGGACATTGTTAGCCTGTCTGGTCAAGGTTATCAGTCAAGGAATTGTACAAACTGTAAAAGACATGGGATGAATAGATAGCTCTGGATTAAGAAGATTTGATGCTCTTGTAGAGAACCTGGCTTCCTTTTCCAGCACCAGGACAAACAACTTAAAACTATCTACTACTCTGGTTTCTGGTGATCAATGGCCTTCTTCTGACCCTCAAAGGCAACAGGCACACACCCGAGGTACACATACAGTTGTGCAGGCAAACACTCATGTACATAAAAATCTCTTTAAAATACATAAAATAATGAACTGTGTGAACACAGCTCCTTGTGTTCATGTAACACTTCACAGTTTATGAAACTTGCCCTTGAACACTGGCTCAAACCATACACTCAAACAATTTGCACACTTACTCATACTTGTCCTTTGAAGCCAACAGATAAATGGTGAAGTAATAAAGTTGTTTATCTGAGACTGAAGCAAGAATCTGGGCTTCTGCCTTCAAGACAGAGAGTATTGCATGGTTAGAAAATTTGCTTCTCTTCTACAATGTTCAGAGCCAGGCTATATTTTCCAGGTATTTTCTCCAGTTGGGTATAGCCAGGTGTCTTAGTAATTTTTCTGTTGCTATGGCAAAACATGGTGACCAAGGCTTATGGTTTCAGAGTATCAGAGTCCATGATGGCAGAGCAAATGCATCACAGCAGGAACAGCTTGAGAGCTCACATTTGGATCCACACCAGAGAGAGGCACAATAGGAACAGTCCTCTTTTAATAGGGCCACACCACCTCATTGTTTCCTGTTTCTGCCCACTGGGGACTAAGTATTCAAACATAGGAGCCTGGCTGGGAGGAGGAAGTGGGGGTGGGAATGGGGAGGGAGTGATGGTCATTTAAACTGTCACAACTTATGATTAGGTTCTGGACAGTAGAATTGGGCCTTGCTCATTAAAATTTCTTCACTAAAATCTGCGTTTGTGATCTTCTCTTGCCTTTCCCTTTGCAGATGGCTGAAAAGGACATGCCTCTAGGCTATGCCTAACTAGGTCATATGAAGGCTTCAGTAGAGTCATAAAACAGTAGGCATCTGGGCCCCTGATTTAACATTTTAGAAAAACTACCCAACTCAGAACACCTGCACCCGAATGTCAGCACAGTAAGAATCTGGTACCGAGCCAGTAAACACAGAGCCTTATCCAGAACAGCCTTGCATGCAACCAGCAGAGCATGGGGAAAGGAGTTAGCACAGCACTCAAGAGAAAGAACTCAGAGACAAAAAGAGATTAAAAATTGGATTGACACATGAACATGAAGTCCCCTGCTAGTGATGCTGTTCTGCAAAGTTATAGAACCTTTAGGGACCAGAGCCTTGTTGGAGGAAGGGAGCTACTGGAAGCAAACCTTAAGATTTGGTAGCCAAACCCCACACCCTGTCTTCTCTCTGCTTTCTGACTGCAGACACAATATGACCTCATACTTCTGCAGCCATGGCTCCCTCACCATGGACTGTATTCCCTGAAAGTATAAGCCAAAATAAGTCCTCCCTCCCCTAACATTGCCTCTTGTTAGGTGTTTAGTCAAAGCAGTGAGACAAGTAACCTAGTTCCCACACACCTAACTTAAGGAAAAGACCGGAAGGAGGGAGAGATGACCTCTAGAGTCTCAATATCATACTGGCCTAGTCAAAGATCTGTGAGATAGTAAGAAATTGTTTTTTTCTGTGTGATGAATCTTTAAAAGACTTTAGTTTTAAGAATTACCATATCCTAATTATGTGTATAAAGAATTATGGAGAAGCATACCAGTATCATTTCAAGGTTTTATTAATATTGTAATAAACTCTTTGATTTTTCTTTTTTACTTTTTGTCAATTTTGTTGTTGTTTTGTTTTGTGTTCAAAACTGGGTTTCTCTGTGTAGTTCTGGCTGTCCTGGAACTCACTTTGTAGAACAAGCTGGCCTCAATCTCACAGATATATGCCTGCCTTTGCCTGTTGAGGACTGGGATTAAAGGCTACACCATCACTGTCCTGTAATAGATTCTTGACTTTTCTTTTAAGCACCAAGAAAAAATGGAATTTTGGTGTAATATTTTCCACTGAATATAGCCATAGACACTTTCTCTCATCCATCTGCATTTCTATATCAGCCTCGGTATCTGCATCTCAGTATGGATGTGCAGAGACTGCTAAAATCCACAAGTCCATTAAGGTCACTACCGTTTTCTTGCTATCACAAAACTCATTTCAATAAACTTTTTCAAATATACCTGCCTGGAAGTGTGCAAGTACTTTTATAAGACAGATTGGCAGAATCTGGAACTACCGGACAAAAGGCCCGCCTATCAAACTGCTCTCCAGAAGGGTGATTCTAATCCAGACAAGCAGAGTGTTCAAGTGCCCACGTCACCACATCTTTGTTGATATCATCACGTTTTAAAACTCTCTTGCCAAACTGATAAAGCAATATAACCTGTTTCTCAGTATCAGAGCTGAAGCACGGGGTCCCACACACACTAAGCAAGGGTCCTACCGCTGAGTTGCATCTTCTGCCTTCCTTTCATTTTTGAAAGCCCGGTAGTGAAAGTCCACCACCCTGACAATGCCCAATTCTACCTGAAAGCACAGTTAAACTATTTTTTTAGTCTGCTCCCCTTGCATCTTTTAATGAATATTCCCCCTGTTCAACTTTTTAACAGATCTTGAAAGTCTTATTTTCAACAAGGTTACCTGTGCTTAATTTACACAATTAGGCTAAGTGATGAGGTGCAGAGTAACTGTCGAGTGTCAAAGACTTCACGTGAGAGCCGTTGGTACAAATGATTAGACACTGACTCTCCTCACGGGGAACTGTGCATTGTGGAATGGGACAGGGATTATCGGAACTGTTTCTGATTATCAGTAATCTGTTTCTGTGTTTATGTATCCTAAGTAATATCCTATGTGCTAATAAAATTCCGCTAAGGCTTTCGTTTACTGCTTCCTTAGAATATTTCCTACCTTTTTCACATGCTTGACTTATTTCTGGTTTGGGTTACACCATAGGTAGAAGGCTGAGCAAAGACACACAAGTAGAAAACCTGATGTTGGTTGTCAAAACTAAAAGAAGAGACGAGACACTGACAGCGCTGTAAATGCAGAGGACGGATGCTAAAAGCAACAGCCTATGCTGCTCATGGAAGGAAGTGGTATTTCCTGTCGGACTATGCGCTGAGCACTAGGCAAGGAAGAGTGCTCACCTGAGCCCCTGGGTTAGAACACATACACACACACACACACACACACACACACACACACACGCACACATACACACCGTAAAAGTCATACCACTCAATAAATGCAAAGAGAATGTCAGTCAGCTGGATGTAACACTATAGCAACAGTTATCAACTCCAGAGATTTTTTTTTTCAGATTGTTGCTGCATGATTTGAATAAGAATCTAATTGAATGCTTAGTCCCAGTTAGTAACACTGTTTGAGAAGGATTCAGAAGCATGGGCTTGTTGGGAGTAGGTATGGTCTTCTTTGAAGAGGTGTGTCACTGGGAGTGAGCTTTGAGGGACAGGTTAGTGTCTATCTCTCTCTGTGTCTCTCTGTGTCTCTCTGTGTCTCTCTGTCTGTCTCCCTCTCTCTCTTCTCCCCGTGGAACAGGATGTAAAGCTCTAAACTACCATCCCACTTCCCACCACGATGATTATGAACTAACTTTCTAAAACTGTAAGCAATCCCCCAATTAAACGATGTCTTTAATAATAGTTACTTGGTCGTGGTGTTTCTTCACAACAATAAAACAGTAACTAGACAGTTGTTCTCCGTGAACTTCAGGGCTTCTGCCTAGCCTGCCAATATCTGTCTTGCTCTGCTTTTGTTATTAATTATACATAGCTTAAGAACAACAGCAGGTTCCAAGACCTTAACGTTAACTTAGGTCAAAGCCTGGGTGGCATCGACTACTGAGTACCAATTTTATAAACCACATGTAGCTACGTTTAACTTTTATAAGAAAATAATACAGATTGTGAAAAATTGGTAAAAAAAAAAAAAAAAAAAAGCAAAAGCAAAAAAATAGAACCATCCATGTAAGAGATCATAAAACAAGAATACGGATGCCCAGAAAGCAGAAAGAAATACAGGCATGGAAAGATGGGGTGGCTTCAGTCTGCATTTATCCCATTCTTCCTTTATCCCTTTTCAGCATAGTTTGCTTCCATTCACTGATTCTTTGAGAAGCAGGCATTTACGAATTTAAGCAGATAAGAAACTATGAAAGGAGTTGCGAATGACTGCAAGCTAGGACACACTCAAAGAAAAAGAGGTGGCCAATCATTTTGAAAATTAAGAGGTACAGATATTTGAGCCATGACTCCTTTTCTGAACACCCATGGTACCATATCCCTTATGCCGTGTTCTCAGACTCCCTCTCCCTATTGCTAGCCTATCTCATGGGGTATAACTCCAGATCTTTGGAGTGAAATAATGAATTTTAAAAATTAGGTGAAAAAAGATACATGAGGATTGATGACCTTAGAGAAACAGGTTCAAAGAGAAATCAAGTGAATAGTAGCAAAGTTCCCCCACCCCACCCCTCACCCCCATAGCTGACCTCACCATGGTTCTTTGCTTCTCTACTGATTTCTGAATGTACATTTTAGTGGGGATGTGACGGGCCCTGCTTACATGGCCTCTCAGGTGTTATCTTTGTACATCTTCCCTGGAAAAAGAAATAGTGTGCATCCATCTTAACGAAAAACTACAGGCAACAGGTCACTGGATTAGGCAAAAACTTTATGTCACACACATCTATAACCATGACATAGTATTTAAACAGATCAATAGAAGCAATCATTTACCATTCTTCAAAGTGACAGCTGAAGTAACTCTAGTTCATTCCGGGTAGCTCCTGTTCCATTGACTTGTCATTAGAGAAGTAATGGATCATTTGTCCAAGCCTCAGCAACTAGAGTTCATGGCCTTGATACCCAGACCAATTTCTCCTGTCAACTGCAGGATCCTTTCTCTGGCTTTTGCCTTCCTGCTCTTCCCCACACTTTCAGATCTTATTTCCTAAAGTACTTCTTTAATATCACCTATTCATTCCAAAGCTTATCACCCTCTTCTTTTGTCCCTTAAAGACACACAATGTCCTCAGAGGAATACAAAAAAACATACCCCTCTCTCCCACCTTACTCATTCTTATGCTGTCTTCCCCCCCCCCCCGCACCCCGCACAGTGGCTATGCAACCTGCTATTCCCTTTCTGTTCCCCATTCATTAACAAATGCACGTATTCAAAAATGTCAAGGAATCCTATGGCAATGGGGAGGAAGGCACCCAAAAAAAGAACTGAGGTGTCATTACTGAGATGGTGGAGAGCTCTTTTGCATGGTGCCTCCTAGGCCATCATCCATATAAAAATAATGCTAAATATCTCCATCCCAATCAGGTGAATTGAGCTTTATACTTTCAATGAGAAGTGTTGCTAATGCTCGTGGTGGAAAGCAGAAGGTTTGTATGGTCTGATTAGTGCAAACAAGGTTTTGCCATGAAGCAAGTTTCTTGACGCATGACAGAACTGATCTGCTGTTGAGTGAGGGGCATTCTTGTTTTTAACCAAAAAGAACTGGAGAGAGGATGCATAAGACTGTTTACAGATGCACTGTGTATGCCAATCTGAGTGTTCTTGACTTGGGTGTTATTTTTTTATCTGTTTGTTTGTTTGTTTGTTTGTTTTCCTAAAAAATGGTCTCTGTATGTAGCTCTGGCTATCCTAGCTGAACTCACTTTGTAGACTGGGCTGGCCTTGAACTCACAGAGATCCACCTGCCTCTAGACCTTCCAAGGACTAGGATAAAGGCTTATGCCACTATGCCCAGATAAACTTGGTTACTGTTTTAAGAAAATTATAAATGAACAGATACTAGTATGCCTATACATACAGAGGATGCTGTAGAATTAGATGTGTTAGGTAAAGGGTTCCTGTTGGCAGAGCAGGAGACAGAAGTGTAAGGGAGGGGTCTGCTGGTGCAGCACACACAGTGAGAGTGTAAGTGAAGTATTAAAGGAACAGAAAGGCAATCAGGGAAGTAACAGAAGGACTACGGTGGTCAGTGAAGGTGTGTGGCATCCAGTGAAGTTACAGCATGGGTGTGGTGACCGGTGAAGGGGTGGGGCTAGTGAAGGGGTTCGATGGTCAGTAAAGGGGTGTATCAGCCAGTGAAGTAGCAAAAGGGGTTGCAGAAGCAGTGCAAATGAGTAAATGCCTCATCTACCATAGTAAAAGGTCTTTAAAAAAGGATAAAAGCAAAAGCTACAAATGGGCAAGTCTATAATTTAGACATAGGAAGGTAACCCTAAAGTCCCATGAAAGGGTGGCAAGTGACTAAAGAGGTTTCTTATGGGAAGCCATAAAAGTAGCTGGGGAACCCTGTACTCTATTATTCATTCTGTACTTCTGTTTACATTTTTCAACTTTTTTTAAAATTAAAATATCATTCATTGGAGCTAAAGAGACAGCTCAATAGTTAGGAGCACTGGCTGCTCTTCCAGAGGTTCGGAGTTCAAGTTAGCACTTACATAGTGGCTCACAACCAACTACAACCATAGTCCCTTGAGATTCCTGTTGTAGTTGCAAACAAAATGTCCATACACATAAAAGAAATGAACAAAATGTCATTTAAAAAATCTACTTGCAATACCAACTAGAAGCCATAAAAATACAAGAAACCATAGATTTGGGTGACCTGCCTTGAAAAAGCACAAAAGAAAACTTAAGGAAAAGAAAACTTAGCCACATGTGTTGACTCACAGTTATATCGGGCTCTCAGCAGGGCTGTCATGAGTCTGAGGCTAGCCTGGTCTAGTTCTAGGTTAGCCAGAGAAGGAAAGGGAAAGAAGAAGAAGAAGAAGAAGAAGAAGAAGAAGAAGAAGAAGAAGAAGAAGAAGAAGAAGAAGAAGAAGAAGAAGAAGAAGAAGAAGAAGAAGAAGCAGCTCAAATACAACAAATTCTATAATCTTCCTGCAATTTCCAGAATATAAATTTCCTGAAAGGGAAAGTACAATATCCACAGGCTATCCCCCTTCAGTTAATTATAAATCCAATTCAATTCAATTCAATTCAATACGAAGAAAAAAAAAAAACAATTCCAGCTGGATTACATATAGAACTGGATAAGCAATTCGAAAATTAAAATTCAGCTAGAATAGAAAAGCAAATGAAAAGAGGTTAAAAAAATTGTTTGTTTACTAAGGGCAAGCAAGAAGAGGGCCAGGGAAATGGCTTAGTGGTAAAATTTCTGCCAATGCAGAGTTCCAACCCCAGAACACATGTAAAATGTTGGATAAGAAAAAATGGAGGGAAGGGGGCAGTAGCAACAGAGAACCACCCAGAAGTCTTGGGCCAGCTAGCCTGGTGTTCACAGTCAAAAACAAAAAAATATTTGGGATGGATTTTTACACCAATAGAATTAACACTCAAACTAAAATACCAGAACATGATGAAATGTTATCTTGACTACTTAGGGAAATTTTGTTTTTCCAATATTCTCACTGTAAAAGAACAGAGAAACTCACAATCAGGCAGAATTCTGTTAAACAGATAGATACTTAGAACTTAGATAGATACTTAGATACATGAACTTAGAATGGAGTGTTAACTGTCTAATCAGAGGGTTACTCCTGTGACGCCATCTTATCCTAGACAACAAATCTACCCAGAAGAAGCTCTAGGGACAGCTTTGGTCAGGGACAAAGGTCAGCAATATGGATGAAAGCCCATATTATGAGAGATAATTAAGCTAACAAACCCCAGAGGATAGCTACTGGGCTCCAACTCCACTCCAGCCATTGAGGTCTGAATTGCACTCAGAGTGCTTTCTAAAACGAGATTCTGCCTGGACATGGTGATACGTGCTTGTAATCCCAGAAGTTGAGAAATAGAGCAGCAAGATCAGGAGTTCAAGGCTTTCCTTAGCTACATAGTGGCACTGATGCTAGATTGGGTTTCTGAAATCCTGTCTCAAAATTTAAAGGACTAGACTCATTAACCTCTCAATTCAAAACCTTTAAAAAAAAAAAGAAAAGAAAGAAAAGAAGAAGGAGGAGGAGGAGAAAGAGAAAAAGAAAAAGAGAAAGAAAGAGAAAAAGAAAGAAAAAAAAGAAAAAGAAAAAGATCTAAATTCCTTACCCTGAATTACTAGATCTTTATTCTAATACCTGGCCTTGCCTACTCCTTAAGCACCAGAGGTAATCTACTGGTCTTCAACCCCACTCTCTCCATCATTGAGCTCTGTGCTGAATAGTTTTAGGTCAACTTGACTCAAGCTAAAATTACCTAGGCGGAAGGAACTGAAGTTAAGAAAACTCGTCCATAAGATCCAGTTGTAGGCAAGCCTGTATGGCATTTTTTAAATTAGTGATTGTGAGTACCCCTATGTGAGTAGTGCTATCCCTAGGCTAGACTTGGGTTCTGTATGAAAGCAGGCTAAACAAGCTATAGAGCAATCTAGTAAGCAGTACTCTGCCATGGCCTCTGCATCAGCTCCTGCCTTCCAGGTTCCTACCCTGTTTTGAGTTTCTGTCTTGACTTCCTTCAGGGATGGACTACAATGTGAAAGTGTAAGCCAAATAAACCCTTTTCTCCCTAACTTGCTTTTGATCATGATGTTTGGTCATAGTGACAGTAATCTCAACCAGGATGGGCTCTAAATTGCTTTCAGAACTGGCTAGTTTTGTGTCAACTTGACACAGCTGGGATTATCACAGAGAAAGGAGCTTCAGTTGGAGAAGTACCTCCATGAGATCTAGCTGTGGGGTATTTTCTCAATTATTGATCAAGGGGAAAAGGCCCCTTGTGGGTGGAACCATCTCTGGGCTGGAAGTCTTGTGTTCTATAAGAGAGCAGGCTGAGCAAGCCAGGGGAAGCAAGCCAGTAAGGAACATCCCTCCACAGCTTCAGCATCAGCTCCTGCTTCCTGACCTGCTTGAGTTCCAGTCCTGACTTCCTTCAGTGATGAACAGCAATGTGGAAGTGTAAGCCGAATAAACCCTTTCCTCTCCAACTTGCTTCTTGGTCATGATGTTTGTGTAGGAATAGAAGCCTTGACTAAGACACCAGGTATCTCTATTCTACTGCCCAGCCTTGAGTACTCCTTAAGCTCCTACCCTTGCATTCCATCTGCTGCAATCTTCCTTACTTTAATCCTCCTTATTCTTTATTAAAGCTCAGTTAAACATCATCCCCAAAAATCTCATGTTGACTTTGCCACACTCAAGTTCCTGTGACAAGTCCCACTCTATCACAGGGCTCTGAGCATGTTTGTGTACTAGATCAGCAGGTCCTGTAAGGAACAAATAATTTCATTCATCTTCATACCCCTAGCCAGTGCCTTGACAAGAACCCCCTATGTCACTACTGATAGTATGAATTCACTATTGGCAGATAATAACTCTACAAGACAACAAATAATATTTAAGGGGAGAAATGGAAGGATGAGATGGCTCAGCAGGAAGAGTGTGACAATGTCACTTCGATCCCTGGATTCCACAAAGTGACAAGAGAGGGCCAATTCCTGAAAGCTGTCCTGTAGAATCACATGTGTTCTGTGGTATGCCTGCACTCACAGACACACATATACTAATAATAATATTAAGAAATCATTTTTGAAGAAGAATCTTCTAAGATGTTCCACTTTCCTCTCCCTACATAGCAGTTTGGGGCTAGGAACTTAAATAGTGTTAACATAACTGACATCACAAATACCATAACAATTTGCATATCTTAAAAGTCAACAGATGATTAAGTGAAAAGGGCAGGTCCATATGCGATAGAAATTGGAGGGTTTGGTCCTAACTGCAGATTTGCTCTGTGTTTACAAGAGAAAGATGTGTAGCCTCCATGCCTGTTACCTGTTTATGGAGGAGGAACACTGCTATAGTTCTCTTGACTCCAGATATCTAGGACTTGTTCCTACACTGACATCTGCCCTTCTATAGGCATGCTACGCAGAGTGCATACTACTGGCATGCAGGCTACTAAGCCACAGGGAAAATTACCAAATGATACTCAAGTTCTAGGTCAAAGTGCTTTCCATTGGCATCCCCAGAACAAATAGTTTCCTTTCTATTAAAAGAGATGAAATGTACATTATCTTTAATAATCTCAATCTCTCTCTCTCTCTCTCTCTCTCTCTCTCACTCACTCTTGAACACACGCACATACACGTGCGCACACACACATGCATGTGTCTATGTGTGCCACAGTATATGAGTGGAGGTCAGAGGACAACTTCCAGGACTTGTTTCTCTCCTTCCGCCATGTGGGTTTGGGAGGTCAAACACAGGCTGTCAAGCTCTGCAGTAGGCTCCTTTACCAAATGAACCATCTCATGTCATCTGCTGCCCATTTTCCTACTTTTTAATTATGTTGTCTTCTATGTCTTCAGTCCTTTTCCACTTTCTAAGTATTTTTAGGGATGTTGCACCATAATCCTCTTTACTGCTCTGCAAAGTAGTACTTTAAACCAACATCCAAAGCCAATATAACAACAATTTTCTAGGCATGCAACAAATACAAATATATTTACGCAAATATACAAATGTAAAATAAATATGCTTGTAAATACAAATGTACAAATATGCATTTCACATTTAATAAGAGAGCTTAAGAATTGAAGCTCTTCCACTAAAATTCTGGGTCTCTTTGATCTTTCTGCCTGTAAGTGAACATTTCTCAACTTTGTAACCCCCTCAACTAAAGCCACTTCCTCTGATGTCACTATTTAAAAAGGCAACTTAGACTTCACGAGAATTCAGACTCTATCAATGTTACATACTCTGTATAACCTAAGCTATTCCTTGTTAAAACTGGCCTGGGATTTATAAGAAATAGTTTCTTCAAAAGTGGCCTTGCTACCAACAGGGAAATTTCTGAAACAGGATGGATTCAGTGAAGATTTATTTATTTATTTATTTAGCCTAGCAAAAACAAATTATTAAAATAAATTTTTAAAAAATCTTTTAAGTAACACACCAAAAAGCTTAACTTTAAAAAACAAAAACACTAGTGAGACTGCCTATATTTGAGACTACCTAAGCCCAAAATGACACCTTACATTATCTCTCAAAGTTTATATTCTGAAAAGGATAACCCAAAATCTGTGATGTTTAAGAACTAGAGTTTATGCGGACTTCTGTCTTAGAGATTACACAGTATGTGGTGGGAGGAACAGAAGTCACTCTCGTTACTGCCATGGCAGTTATAAACTATGGAATCTTTACAGCATGTGACACAAAGCCTGTCACTCAGACACTGCAAACAAGAGAGTTCCTGAACACATGACTGCACAACTTTACATGGGAATAGCCGGGACGACCTGAGTATCAAGAAAAGCAACCCCTACTTTATTTCTGATTAAAGATTCCTTTTCAGAGTTGAAACATTCAGGTATATGAAGGAATCAACGATGATACAATTTATCTTTTTTTAATAAAAAGCAAGTGCCAGGGCTGGCAGCATGAGCACAGCACGCTGAAGTAACTCCCACAGGCCAGCAGCAACCTCCAGACTGGCTCCTAAACAGAGCACTGGCTCGGCAAAGTTGCATCTGAGTCAACGCGCCTCAATAATCTGGATGACACAGGAATTTCAACTTGAAGATGGCTTAGAAGATATTTCTTGACATGTCACTTGTTCTGTCTGAGCAGACAGCAGCACTTCTTTTAATATTAAGAACAATCTCCTTACATTCCAAATGTCTGAATCCTACTTTCCTTAAGCTCCTGGAGCTGACAGGTTCTCCAAACACTCTATTTGGATACTGCCTCCATTTTATCTATGCTGAGCACTCGTGCCATTTCATGTTAAAAAGCTAAACGTTTTCTCTAGTCGGACTATCTTTAATTGACACATATTAGAAATCACTTCCCTATATTATTGTAGAAAGTTAAAAATATAACTATCGTAATTCAAAGAGAATAGGACTTGACAATACTTAAATCAAAGCCAACAGTTTGTATCAAACACATGAAATTTTTAACATGTCTGTGTCCTTGATTTATAGTCCTTGACTACAACCTCAGACGACAAATTATTTTCTCACAGACCACTTTATGATAATGATGCATTTTCAATTTGTCAGGAAGCACATCTGCCATTGTACAAATACACATTTACAAAGAAAAAACCATTTTGACCTAATCAAAAACACCTCTTCAATTAAGATTAAAATACACATCTCAAATATGTCAATCAGCAATTCAAATAAATCTTTAACTAAATGTGAAATAAAATAAGAAACACTTGCCACCTTTTACCAGAGCTATTAACTTACCTTAAAATTAGTAGCATGAGTCTTACCTTTTTCTGGACTTAAGTTTTTATACACTTCAAGGTCTGCCATTAAATTTAATAATGCTACACATTATTGGCCAAAGCAATAAAATGTTTCTCTAAAGGCAAAGCCTTTTTCTGATACACATCTCCAAAAGGGGAGAAGGCAAAGAAATCCTTAGCAGCCCCAAGCACTTGGCTCATGCAGCCTCTGATAGCATGATGACATCGTCACAGCCCAGGTTTTACAATGTAGAGAAAAGAAATCCATGAGATGATTGTAGAACTTTGTCCTAAAGTGCACAGCGCAGCCAGATAAGCACACTCGAAGCAACTGCTCTGCCTGCCGCTACTGTGGGAATGCAGGCGCTGTGCCTACTTAGACTAGGAGACGTGCATGCTTAGGGAGTGCAGTGTTTAATGCCCTGAAGGCATTATGCACATTTAATGTCTGGGAACTGTAGGTCTTTAACCATCAAAGAAACCCTCCTCACCTACGGAGGTCACTGGGAGATACTGATTACCATAGGAGTGACGCAGGCTGAATGCAGAAAATGAACATGCACACACAGAGACACGTAGAGGCACACGCACAGACTATATGCATGCTCTTGGAAGCAAACATCACTCCAGCAGAGGCATACACTCCCATTAAGAAATAATATGCATAGCATCTTCCGCACCATAGGCTACTTTTGTTCCAGTCTGGGCAACTACACGTTTATTCAAATTGTTATGGCTTTTTGCCTTATTCCACACAACCATAGCATTGGTTACAGAAATGACTAGACTGTTTCCAACTTAAAAGGAAGGAGGCTAGTCTCAAAACATTTATTCAATGGAAGCTATATCTCTGCTGTGTGGTTTAAAAAAAAAATCACAAGGTAAATACCACAGGTCTGAAGAAATCGGGAGTTAGTGAACAAGCTACTACTACAGTACCATTTTCCATGGAATGGATATAAATGTGTGTATATATATATATATATATATATATATATATAATGAAAGTTTAATGAACTTCTTTGGATACATAGCTAGGCAGATTTGCAAGCAATTTATTATTGTCTTGTTTTCAAACATCTGAATTGGGTCTCTCCACCCTGAGTAGTCTCCATCCTACTACTCTCAGAATTTTTTTTGTTTGTTTGTTTTTGTTTTTCGAGACAGGGTTTCTCTGTGTAGCCCTGGCTGTCCTAGAACTCACTTTGTAGACTAGGCTGGCCTCGAACTCAGAAATCTGCCTGCCTCTGCCTCCCGAGTGCTGGGATTAAAGGTGTGTGCCACCACCACCCAGCGAATTTTTTTCTAGTGACTAACTCCTATTGTCATCTTTTCCTCTCTAACTCCAACTCACCTTACCCACCTGTGGCCCCTGCAAGGGATTTCAATGACGTACAGAACAGAGCTGATCCCAGCTACATTCCCATTAGGGCCATCCAGCCCAGACTGCTACACCAGTGCCTCTACCACCAGCAGCCCTTTCTCTAAGGGTTGGTGATTGCAAATCTCACTCTTAAGAATCTCATTGGAAGGCTAAAGGTATTTGGGTGCTCATAATCAAAATATCCTTCTTGCAAGACTCAAACTAACATACATCCATATACACTATTATACAAAATAGCAGTGAAGTGTTCCAGAGGTCTCCATCTATGTACAAACCTTCCCTGCCCCCAACCAGCTGTGTGACCCAGAAAATTACTTAAGCTCTCTGTTCCTTGGCTTCTTAATTTGCACAACTGGTGGGCTAATACATCCTACTTCAAAATGTTCCAGTGAGAATTTATCCATGAAGACTTTAGAATAGTAAGATTATCGTCACTATTATTCTACTTGAAATTCCATGCAGAAAAGCAACAGACTTCAAGGCTTAAGCCAACCACAACTTTGAACACAGGATGCATCCTAAAGCTTCAGATGCCTCAGAAATAATCACGCTTCTTGACTAATTAAAATATTGGGCATTCACAGGTTCATCTTATACAAAAGACAACAAAGACCTGGAGGGATGTATATCTCCACCCAACGGCTGCTGAACAAATGCTGAGAAAAACTAAAAGGAGGGCCTGTTAGACACCCATTCCTTATCAATGGACAGATCTAGGCGTACATTCTAATCAAAGAGCACAACCTACACACCATTCATCTCTGTCAAAAACAAACACAAAAACGGTTTGGGCGTCCCCACACTAAAAACCTGACATATATCAATAGATAGTAACTACTACCCATTTTAAAGCATCCAAATCTCTAAACAGGCTGAGTATTATTACCCATATTTAATTCTGTGACATTCCACTGGACAGAGATAAACCATTCCTCAGCCCAAGCCTCTTTGAAGTGACATCTCATTGATGATTTATTGATCTCGCCTTCAAGACTCTTGGCTTTAAAATAAGATGTCTTCATTGTTTTCTGAAACGTTTATTGACTGTTCCACTTTAAAATTTATAGGTTAGTATAAAAATTTACAGGCTCTGTGCGGGCAATGATGAAGGTGTCAATCAATATAATTCAAGGTAAAATTCATCCCAAGCAAACCAGGAAAGCAACTGGGACCTAAGGCAGGATTTTAAACTCACAGGTTCTGGAAGATAGCCAGAACTCACATTTAGTGAACACATAAAATGCACATAAAACAAATTGCATTTGGTGGTGTCTCAAGAGAGGCGAAAATTCTATTAGCATTCAGACGTTTCAAATTCATATGGAGATATAAATAAAAATAGCCAGACTTTGTAACTCAACATCCACTTCTTAGGTTTCTCCCATCCATTCGTATGAGTGTAAATTAGCTAGAGACAGGTAGGCACGTGGGAATCTCTAATGGCTGCTGACAGTGACATAAATTAAAATAAATCTTTCCTAAGAGCTCAGACTTTAATTAGAATCTCAGAACTTCAGGAGGCAGATTTTCAAACTTTCCCCAACAGCGGTTGAGATGCAACTTTGCCTTGAATACAGAAGTCCCTTTTCTTCCTTCACTGAGAGGAAGAACCAGAGGAGTGAGGAACATAGGAACAAAACGTTAGTGGTGCCAGTCTCCACACTGCTGCTAAAACAGCACACTATCCACTGATCATACTCAATACTTAAATCAGACCATCTTTTTCATGCTCTAACCCGACATCTCTGAGTCCACTGAAAGGCAAACAATACAAACTGCCCAGAACACCTTTGCTGACAGCCAGTCAAACAGGGCCTACATATGTATGCTCAATGAGGATGGAAATATATAGCCATCATAATGCAAACTAGTGTCTGGTAATGTTTACTGAGGACACTGCACACGCAAACTGATTCCAAGAGGTATACAAGCATAATATGGGTCATGAAGGAAAGAAAGGTAAAAGACACTAGGTTGTCATTGCTGTGACAAAAAAACACCTCAAAGGGCAGAAAGTTGCCATGGTCAGCTGACTCCACTGGTGTTTGTTTGTTTGTTTGGTTGGTTGGTTGGTTGGTTTTAGTTTTTGGTTTTAGGTTTTTCGAGACAGGGTTTCTCTGTGTAGCCCTGGCTGTCCTGGAACTCACTTTGTAGACCAGGCTGGCCTTGAACTCAGAAATCCACCTGCCTCTATGATTCCACTGTTTTTAATCCTACAGCAAGACAGAAACATGTAGAAGGATATAGCAGAGAGAAAGCTGCCTACCCCATGACAGCACAGAAGAAGAAAACAAAAGAAAAGTCCAGAACAAGCTATATGCTTCAAGGAAAGTCTCCAATACTTTCTTCCTCACGAAACTCTCTGCCCCCCTAATATTGATAATGTGAGTGGTATTATGATCCAATCATCTCACAGGAACTTTTGATGGGTCCTGGGGCAATTCATAACAAACCTTGACAGTCTCCATCAATTATAGGCTATCCAGGGCTACACGGAGAGACCCTGTCTCGAAAAAAAAAAAAAAGAAGAAACAAAGCCAACCAGATTCACCGAATATGACATCAATATACACAAAAGTTTCTGTAAGTCTCACCAAGCCACTCACCATCAAGAACTGGCTAGAAAGGTCCAAATTCTGAGACTGCTTCAGAATATGGGGGTTACCACAACCCCAGCAAACTTGAGGGCCTTCTGCTGACCGCACACTTCTAAGAATACAAATCCTTATGCTGACTTACAGGGCCAAAACTTTTCTAAAGGACTGGAAGGGTCACTCCTTTCAAAAGCCTAGTTCATAATGCCTTGAAAGATTGCTATCACAACAAAATGTGACCTTTAAAGGAAGGGTTTAGTGAAGAGACACACGGGTCACTTCCCACACTGTGTTTGAGGTAGCAGAGATAAAAATAGATGTTAAAAGATGTTAACTCAGGAATACAGGAGGGGAGTCTTTGCAAGCAGAGGAGGATTAGAACTGCCCAGCCCTTAAACTAGTCAAGGTTTATTAAAATTAACTGGTGAGTGTGTGTGTGTGTGTGTGTGTGTGTGTGTGTGTGTGTGTGTGTATGTGTGAAGTCTTTCATTCAGGAATTTAGATAGCTCTTGGGCAGATGTGGGCATGCAACCCATTGGGAACACAGAGTGGTTAACTAATTACCACTATACTCTACAAGAAAAAAACAAAGAAAGAAACCATACTGATGACTTTGTAATAATTTTACATTATGCGAGTATGTCACAGCTCATAGTTCCAGTGCAGTACCTAAATCCCTAACCCAAATTGCCCTTCAGAGAAGAAAACGAGACTCCCTCACCATTGCTGAAATAGCAATGACTGGTCCAGCAGCTTTAACATTGCGTTTTTATAGATTTCAACGTTTGTGGTTGCATCTCTCCTCCACGTCACAACACTTCACCTTCTCCTTATTCTCAGGACTTTATTCTCTCAGGACTGTCTTAATTGATTTTCTGTTCTTTCTAATGACATCATGGCAGGAAGGTAAGGCACAGGAGCAATAAGAACTGTGCAGGACAGTGACTACTCTGTTGACCTATGCCCCCAACAACTCAGAAGGGTGATCTGGACCCGAAAGTCCTGAGATCCTAAAAATTTGCCACCAGAACACAGATCCAGATATTTTTCCTAGGTTCTCAGGAAGATTTGTGGCATCTAGACGCCAAAGGATGAAAGCAGGTCTCAAATGCTAGGATTTTTTTCTAGCTTGTAGAATAAATAAGAGAAGGACCATAGACCAGTCTTTTCTCCATAAATCTGACAGAAGAGGAGAGGAGGCTATAGCATTCCCTTGGAATCAAACTGAGTCGTTTATTGACACTTTGCAAGCAAACTTCTAACTTGCATCTCAGGTCAGGAGTTTCTGATAGAGACCTGTGGTACCACAGAGGGACAGAGAAACCACTGGGCAGCACAAATCAGAAAGACCTAAGCACCATGGGAAGAGGTAAACAGTATGGAGTTGTGGGAACTGATGTCAGAGGCATAGGATATGAAATTGGAAAGAATTGGGTCCCGCCAAGTACCTCAACATCAGTCGAATTATTTTATTTCTCCATAAGGTTCAGTTTCCATATCCACAACAGTGCCTACAATAACAAATGTAAAGTTCCTAGCTTACTATGTAGTACTACTACACGCAGAACTGGATACATAATCTACTACTCTGTTTTAAGACAAAAACTTGGGTCCTCCCCACAACTAGAACACGACTTCAAGCCGACAAAAGGAAAATGGTAGCAAGGCTACCCTCATGCAAAGCTTTTTCCAATCTTAAGTACTTGGTAGGATTTAAGAAGCTTAACATTTACTCTGTATTTGGAATTTTTCTTCTCCTATATAAACAGGCAAGTCAAAAACTGAAAACTTGGATGGGCAAGATTTGGGTTCATCAGAAAAAGGCACTTGCCAACCAACAACACAAGCCTGATAGCCTGAGCTCAATCCCTGATACCCATATAATAGTGGAAAGAGAGACACACACACTTACACAAATACACATGCATATGCACTTTTAAAAAATAAGTAATAATTATTTTGTTCAGCTTGGTGGTGCACACACATAGTCCTAGCATTCAGAAGGCTGAGGCAAGTGGACTGCTATGAATTATAGGCCAGCCTGGGCTACATAACACTACCCTTTCACAAACAAACAAACAAACAAACAAACAAAAAACTTTTTCAAAAAAAAATTAAATTATATATGTGGTGCTTTTCTTCTCCTCTATGTTTCCTTAGACAGATAAAGCAGTTTAAAAATAAAAAATCTTTGGTGCTGGAGGAATAGTTCATCAACTAAAAGTATTTGCTGCTCTTGGGGAACTGAGTTCGGTTCCTAGCACCAACACTGGGTAGCTCACAACCATCTGTAACTCTAGCTCCTAGGGATCTAGCCTTCCATAGTCACCTACATAGTTACACACACATGTATGTAACACAGAGATGTACATATACACATAAATAAACAAAAATAAACCTTGTAGATAAGGAATTGTTCAAAAATAAAAGAATTTTTTAAAACCTAAGGGGATTTATTGTTGTTAACTCTACCTACATTTGAACTGGGTTCAATTCCCTATACACACATATCTGTGACTCCAGTCCCAGGGACACCACATGGTACACACTTATGCACACAAAACACCCATACACATAAAATAAACAAAATAAAAATAGATTGCTTTTTAAAAAGACACCAAGAAGTGCTTTCTGAAGCATTAAAGTTATCGATGATAGAAGTAGCTTTGAGGTACAGATTAATGATTAATATTAAAGTTAAAACATCAAAAATATTTTAATTTTCTGCTTCATTTGTTCTCTACATTGATAGTCAACTAGCACAAAATGGTTATAAAAGCTAATTTTGTTAAAGACCTTGAAGAAAAGAGAAAAATATTGCATTTTCATGAATACTAATGATTATAAAATAGAAAACCAATAACATTTACCCCTTCATATTAATATAATTTAGAAATAATTTAGCATTATGACACATGCAGAACATATTCTCTAGCCAAGAAAGAACTATATGTTGCTAGTATCAGAAACATGGTGACTACAGCTGCTGAATATTAAATATCTTCACTGAATCATATAATTTAAGAGAAACAGCAAAGGGAGAAGGAATTAGAAATATAACAAGATCAAAATAGGATCTATCTATTCGCAGATAGATTCACAGAGCTCAAGCAAAAACAAATACCATTTTTAAAGTCTCTAACACAGGCGACCAACAAAAAGATTAACACTAGCTCTTTGTCCTTGGAAAACAACCATCTGTTCCTGACCAACATAACTCAGAAGGACCTGAACTCTTGCCCACATAGACACAGAAAGGACCTGCTTCAAAGAGCCATCTTCCACAGAAGCTGTGCATCTACAGCTTTATAGCAGTGACTTTAAAATATTTATCCCAAGATATGAAGTGGTCTAAGCATCTTTTGAATTCATATAGTCAACACTCCAAATTATAAAATAGCAGAGAATGAAATCATTACTAGATTTAAGTGCTGCATGGATTATGTTACTCTACTTGTAAAGTTCAGAACTCT
>LR753346.1:1423206-1458588 GCA_902729485.2 Mus minutoides | reverse complement strand
GGGGGGGGGGGGGGGGGGGGGAAGTATGTCTGTATATTCTAGTTCTATAAAGAAGTCATTACTAAAAGCTTGAAAATGCAAAGACCTACACAATTTATCCTACTGAAAACTCATGTAACCTACCGTAATACTTAGCTCAGATCATGAAGAGCAGCTGGATTGGAATGGCAGCTTGTGGGCTTTTAGAATTAACTAAACCCTACGAGGTTAAATGATGCTCAGCATATAACCTTATCCCCAGTGACCTGGTGCTAATTTCATCAACTGAGAATGTCACTGGAGTTTGATAGTCTGGGTAGGTAGATAAAATTCTAGAGCCTCCTATCCGCTCTCCACTGCTAGGGAGCCAGAGAGAGCTGAAAGCCTCCTATCTGCTCTCCACTGCTAGGGAGCCAGAGAGAGCTGAAATGCAATGCTGCAGGCAGGTCTTCTGCCTGCAGCCATCTCAATGCTATCTATAGTTGCTTTACACTTTCCAGCACTTGAGAGGCAGCCCCAGATAGAGTATCAGCCTGTTCAGTGGTATAAACCGGGATTCTCATGAGGATAAGAGAATATACCCAACACAAAGACTGCAGGGCCAATAGCCAAAAGAGGCCTCTTGTAGACGATGAAGAAAAACTACATAAATAAAGACAGCTCTAAAAAGCATCAACCAGAATCAACCCCACCATAAACACTGGAAAGACAAAAGTTAGCAGGATCCACTGACAGCCTCGCCCCATAGTTTCAGCAGATTCCAGGTTTCAAGGATAGGGAAGAAAAATACACGTTTCATCTTTCCCTTTTGCTCCATGTATGTCCCCCCTTTTCCCTTTTGCTAAACACTTTTAGTGTTATTTTTACTTTCATCATCATCTTAGTTTTTATCATTAGTTTTTATTTCTCGTCTGACGTTTATGTAATTTTGATTTTGAACTTTCTCATGTGGGGGCATTTTCTGACCTCTTGCTCACTTTCTTCCTCGCCATATCCTTGACTTCTCTTCTCTACCCTTAGCCCTACCCCTGCTTCTCTCCCCTACATCCCCCCTTCCTCTGGACCCCTTCATATCATTATTTCCATATTTTAACATTCTGCATCTGCACTGCGATTTTCTGTTTCCTGATTATTGGTGACACGGGTGGGCTTTACCTGATTTTAAGCCTGTTTCTGTATCTTATACAGTTTGACATTGCTGCTATCACAGCTCTTTCTTTCCTGAATGAAATTCAGGACTGAAGCATCAAGAGTGAGCACTTTGGGGGCTGGTGAGATGGCTCAGCGGGTAAGAGCACCCGACTGCTCTTCCGAAGGTGATAAGTTCAAATCCCAGCAACCACATGGTGGCTCACAACCATCCGTAACGAGATCTGGCTCCCTATTCTGGAGTGTCTGAAGACAGCTACAGTGTACTCACATATAATAAATAAAATAAATCTTAAATAAATAAAAAAAAAAAGAGTGAGCACTTTGATGAGAAGAGCCCAGAATAAAATCCAGAGAGATGTCCAACACAAAACCACATAGAAGATAAAAAAGCAATGCAACAAGACCAAAATTCTTCAACTATTACATTCAAATAGACTGAAAGAGGAACAACACTGGATGGAGATTTCAAATGTTTACTAGTAAAAATAATCAACAGGAGACAGGCGAATGGCTCGGCCGATAAAGGTGCTTGCTTTTCAAACTTGGTAATCTAAGAACCCAGAACCCACGTAAAGGTGGAAGGAGGGGACCTACTCCAAAAGGTTTTCCTTGGACCTCCACATATGTGGCATGGCATGCTCATCTGCATGTGTACACATGCACACATAAATATATAATAATAATAATAGGATCTGGAAAGATTCCTCAGTGGTTAAGAGTACTGTTGCTCTTCCAGAGGATCCAAATTTGATTCCCAACACCCATATGGGAACTCACAACTGTCTGTAACTCTAGTTCGAAAAAAGGTAAGGCTCTCTTCTGGCCACAATGAGCACCAGGCACTGATGTGGTACATAAACATATATGCAAGCAAAACATACACATAAAACATACCAATAAAAATAAAAAATCTTTTAAAAACAAGTATTGTAATTATCAGTGGCCTAGGGGATAGTTGATGGGTAAAGTGTTTGTCACACAAGCATAAAGACCAGTTCAGGCCTCTAGATTACTCATAAATGCTGGACAAGTATGGTAACTGTCTGCAATTCTAGTACTCAGGAGTCATAGACAGGTCATATCAGAAAAACGCAGGTCAGCTAGACTAGCTAGAATTGGTGGTTTCTTGGTTCAACAAGAGACCTTTCCTCCAGAAATAAATTGGAAAGCAATGAGAGTCACCCAGCATCTACTACAAACATATCCATATATGCACACATACAATAATCAATTACCACAAAGAGAATCAAACAGATCCATTCAACCCCAGACATAGAGAAGGATGCCAGCAAAACAGAAGATCAGAAAAATGAACAATAAAATCAGCAACATAGATTAAACAGTAATATAAAAGAAAAAAATCAACAAGGATTCTGAGATTTTTTTTTAAAATTAAAGTCAATGTACCAAATAAAAAGCACAGTAAATACCTTCAACAGGCTCACCCAAGCCAAAGACAGACTACCAGGGATCAAGACCAAAACTAAGGAATACTATATTAACGTTTCAATAAAGAAAAAAAAATACTGTAAAATGTGTCTTTAATCTCAGCATTTGAGGAAAAATAGCAAGATCACTTTCAAGTTTGAGGTCAACCTGGTCTACATAGCAAGTTACAGGTCAGACCCTGACTTGGAAAAACAAGAAATAAAGAATTTTAAGAACATTTGTTACGGAAGAAGGGGTGGAAAGATTGTAAGTCCACAGGATCAGAAAGCTTGCTGTGAGGCTCTCTCACAGTGATGGCAGAAGCTTCACCCATAAAGTCTCACCAGTACAACTGTCAAAACATGATCTGAGCAAGGACCACAGAAATAGCTTTACTAAAGAAGACCAGGGGAAGCCTATGAGGCCTCAGGCCTACATAGAAAACTGCAGGCAGCTAAGAAATGCTGAGCTCTTTGAGAAATACTCTTTCCCAGAGAAGAGCACACTACTAGGTTATCCAATATCAAATGGTCAGCAGACTGGAAAACATACACATACAGGTAATATTATGCAGGTTGTATATAAATGTATGTAGCAACAAGTAGTGGAAAAAAGAGGTCATGTATTTGAAAGAGGGCAAGCAGAAGGTTTAGAGGGGGAAAGGGCAGGAGAAATGATGTAATTATAATCTTTAAAAAAAAAAAGGATGCCATGTAGTGGTGGCGCACGCCTTTAATCCCAGCACTCGGGAGGCAGAGGCAGGCAGAGCTCTGAGTTCAAGGCCAGCCTGGTCTACAAAGTGAGTTCCAGGACAGCCAGGGCTACACAGAGAAACCCTGTCTCAAAAAAACAAAACAAAACAACAACAACAAAAAGAAAAAAAATTAAACTAGAGAAAGAGACCTAAATGCAAATGAATTACCAAATTTAAATCTAGAAGATATAAAACAGAGCCTTAAGAAGCAAAAAGATTGAAGTGGCAATAATGTGTTCTGCAAGGAAGGAGGGAGGAAGGAAGGAAGGAAGGAAGGAAGGAAGGAAGGAAGGAAGGAAGGAAGGAAGGGAGAGAGAAAAGAAAGCCCAAGACAGTAGACAGATGGATTCACTGCCAATCTGTGTGCTCTGTAAGGAAGATCACTAAGATCAAATTGTTCTACAAAATGGAAAGGCAAACACAATATAGAACTCATTTACCATGCTAGAAAAGGATATGGACAGATAGACACAGACCACACACAGACACACTCACGCACATGCGCGCACACACATGCTCGCTTGCATGCATGGACTGGAGGGGAGTAAGGACAACAAAAGAGAGAAGAAAACATGAGAACCCTTCTCACATAAACTGAGCAGGACATTAGAGGGGGACGGAGCTGATCATTTCCTATTAGACGCAGGGTTGAGACAAAAGCACTTAGTCTCTCCACTCTTAGTCAACGTTTGAATCTTGAAATCTCATTTGCAGCAGAGACTGGAGAGAGCTGGGCTTGGTGGCACAGGCCTTTACTCCCAGCACTCTAGAGGCAGAGGCAGGGGGATCTCTCTGAGTTCAAGGCTGGCCTGGTCTATACAGTAAGCTCCAGGGCAGCCAGGGCTACATAGAAAAACTGTCTCAAAAAAAGTGAACAAACAAATACCTCTATTAAGAAAATATACATCATTGATAGCCATAAGTCTGGCCTACTCAACCTAGAATTGCATGAGCTACCCCCTAGGATAACCTGGGCAATTTTGGAAATGCCCTCATCCCACAGCTACAGCTGGAGGAAGTAGAACGTTTTTTGGTTTCTTGGTCTGCTTTTTGCTTCCCCAGGTGATTCCAGACCATGTCCCTCAGTGGGGTCCTTTGGCCAAAGCATTGATTACAAATCTCGGCTGAAAAAAAAAAAAAAAAAAAAAAAAAAAAAGAAAGCTTCTTTCTGCTTTGCTAAAACAACCCGGGAAAGCTGGCTATGGCACCATTCCAAACAACTGCCATTTTGCTAATAGACACTGATGTTCAATTTCGAGCTGGCCCAGAAAGTAGGACACGAAACAATATGTCCTTTTAGTTGGGCATAAGACACTATACTTTATAAAACAGGAAGAGCTGTGACAACGCGTCACTTGCGTACCAAACGAAACAAAGTTTTCATAAATTCTACACGTATTCCACCCACGTAGTGTCTATGTCTTAGAGCGATCCTGCTGACCGGAAGTTGAGACTGTGCGCTCCCTTTGCTCAGGATTCTGAGATGACAGGCACAGATGGGAACATTTTTCTTGTTCATACAGCTAACATAAAAGTGCATCTTCTTAACTATCAAAGAAGTCCTGTGCTGATCAATGACTCTCTGCATGCTCCTCAGACCGTCTTTGTGCTGATACTGAGAAGCCCGTGCCCTTGTCATGGTAAGGTCTGTTCCACCCTGCCTGCAGGAAGAACTACCCCACAGTCAATCTCATTTAAGACTCACACTGCAGAGAATTTTAATGGCATGCAAAATACCCCAGTTAAGCGCCTTTACTAATAGTGCCATTTTAATGAGAGAAAACTCTAGTTTCAGAATTGAATGAAACACATACCTATATAACCGACCTCTAGGAAGTATTATTAAATGAATTTGAACAGCCCAAGAGTTCTCACAGAAATAATTTTGCCTTAGTTCATTTGGAGTCACTGCACATTTGCAATAATAAGGTATACTAGGATTCTGAGAAAAGACTTTCTCCTTAAGTGGCAGGCTTATTGGTCACTCCTGGGTTTCCTATGACAAAATTCCAAGCGAGGAAAAGATGGTCTATAGTCACAGAACCACATATTCTATGGCATAAAGATAAAAACCAAGCTCAGTAAGTCCAGAAATATGATTGATAGAGCAGATGGTACTGATCTCCCCTGTAAATAAAATAAGGAAATTCTCTCTGTGGTATTTTGTTGGAACTAGAGTTTGGATCCCTAGCACCCACCTAGAAGATGGGGGGATGTAGCAGGCAGCCCATAATGTCAACAGTTGGGATCCCCTAAAGGCAAGCTGGCTGACTTAGACCAGCCAAGTCAGTACCTAGAGACCCTGGGTCACTGAAGTGGGGAGCAAGTAACAAAGGTACCTCGTGGGAACTGCTAGTCCACATACACATACATGCATGCCCACACACATGCATGCTACACACATGTAAACATAAAAGAGAAAAGGAAGGAGACGAGAGAGAGAGAGAAAGAGAGAAATTGAGAAAGTTGACTAGAGGAAGGAGGGATTTTGTAGGCAAGAACAAAGATCGATGAAGCATGTAAGGGGAAGGCAAGAGGTGCCAAGACAGGTATCAGGACAGGGGAAGCTCTCCAGGCTTGACACATCCTGATACTTGATACTTGATACAGAGGTTGGAGTATATCATCTTGCTCATCAGGTAAGCACTGGGCAGATCAGTATGCAGGCCAGGAGAAGGACTCAGTTTGGCATGCACTTGCTATAATGTGATCAGCATATACATGGGAACTATAATTATGAACACAGGCTGAACTACTTCCCATTATGGAAATGAAGACAATCTGGATATCCCTTTGAACCCCACAGCTTGCATTTGGTAGTTAACACAAACATATTTGCTGAAAGGAATAAGCCCTAATACAAACACATCATATTTCTGTTGAGATGGCTTTTCATCTATACATTATAAAGGGACAAACTGCAGTTTTCCATCTTTGTTTTGACAGATGGAAGATAAGAGGTTTTCATGATTACAAATGCAACCGCTAATAATTACTATTGTGGCCTAAGGAAAAACTCCAGATCATTTGTGTAGCTAAATTAAATAATTATGGGGCCCTAGAAGGACACAGAGTACACTGGTGAAGAGACGTCTCATCTTTCCATCAATCTCTGCATATATTAGGCACAGAGTATGAGAGACAATTGGGAAAATGAAAGAGCAGAGGAAAATTAATTATAATTATGGAAATACAGCTTAAAGAATAAAGGCTTAATTGTGTGGCACAGGTCTAAAGGGAAATAATTCTCACTTAGTAACCACTTAACATGTGAGAAGACTGCAAGTCTGAAGGAGAAGTTGACTGTACTAACTGCACTATTTCTTCCTTCTAATTGAGTAATTAGGAAATTGGGGTTCCCAAGTGTAGATGAATGAAAGGATCACAGCCCTTTTCTGTTTGCTGACGCCCAAAAGGCCGAAGGCATCAAAGAAAAAAATGGATAATCTAATGTAAAGGGCTAGCCAAGAATCTTTCTTGAAGGTGACAGACTTGTTTGACATAATTAAACGTGAACTCTGCACCTTCTCTCCCATCCAGGCTGCCCACACATCCAGACCTTTGGTTTGCCATTTTGCTAGGCACTCAGCAGGGACTTTTCATCCCCTGTATTACTATACAATGTGAATGTCCTTGTCAAAGAAAGCTCAGCCGGGAAATCACAGGGCTTCGGTTTCCCAGCCAAAAGCTTTCACTGAATTAGATTCCTGAAAAAAAAGAAGAGGCTGAATCATCTCAACATAAATTTTTTATAGACAGATCACTGCCTGGCTCTGATCAATGCAGGTATACAACAGTACAAGAAACAGACACAGTAAATAATGCCAATGTTTAGGGACATGAAGTCACCCTAATCTAAAACACTAAAAGATAATCACAAGCTATGATATGAGAGAGCCATTCAAACCTAGACCCTCTCTCCACTCTTAGTCAATGTTTGAATCTTGAAATCTCATTTGCAACAGAGACTGGAGAGAGCTGGGCTTGGTGGCAGAAAAGCTTGGCTTTACTCCCAACACTCTGGAGACAGAGGCAGGGGGATCTCTCTGAGTTCAAGGCTGGCTAGAGGAAGGAGGGGTTTTGTAGGCAAGAACAAAGATCAATGAAGCATGTGTCCTGGGTGGCACATACTGAAGAGCATGTCTCACTCATGAGCCGGTCAGGGGATGTGCTACAGAAGATATGGTATAGGCTTATGATATAGGCTGCTAGCAGTACCTGCCACTTAAAAGTAAGAGAAGTCTGCAGAGAGGAAAACACCACTCCATACCCCAGTCATCTTTTACAGACTTGGAAATACAGAGAAAACTCAAGTGATGGAACATGGGGATGTTGAAATGGATAGGGCAAGTTACCCCAGTACCTTAGAGGCAAGAGAATGCAAGTGCTAGAGATGGAAATGGCAACAGAGAAGTGATAACGTTAAAGAGAGACAAAGATCTCTATCTCATGAACTGTTGGTAACAGGGGAGGTGAAAGTTGAACTAAATATTCAGAATTGGTGATCCTGATCACTCAGCACCAATCACATACAAGCAGATTTCCAGGTACAAGTTGAAAGACCTCAGCTCCACTATCTCTTGCCCATGCACCAAATTCGAGAACCGAGGCTTCACATCCTGAGAAGAGAGGCAAAGACAAATGAATCTGCCTTGTTTCAGCCATCAACAGGCGAAAGAGGGCTTAGGGATTGACAGTTAAGTATAGCCTAGCTATTTTGGTATGATTTAAACCTGCTGATGTTACTGACACTTCTTTTTACCTTTTGGGGGTGGGGGGGTCCTATTATATTTGGATCATATTCTTTTCCCTTTCCCAACTCTTCCTAGATCCTCTCCACCTCCCAACCCATGTTCTCCCTAAAAGAAAAAAAAATCAAAATTAAAAAACAGAAAGAAAAAAAAATACCAAAACAAAACATAAAGCACACACACACACACACACACACACACACAGAGTCCTTTTGTGTTGGCCAACTATTCCTGAATATGAAGCCTGACCTGAAATGCGGTTGAGATACCCTGTGTAACTCCATTGAAAAAAAAAACTAATTTTCTCTTTCCACTAGGTACCAATTGCAAATAGCTTCTGGTTAGTGATAAGACTTTGTATCTGCCCCTACCCCATTCTCTGTGCTGGCATTTTGTCTGGCTTAAACTTTTGCAATCATGGTCTCTGAATTCATATGTGTATCAATCCCATCATGTCTGGAAGACACTATTTCTTTTTAACACCTACGATGAGCCTTAGGGGGAAGAAACTAATACAAGTAAATCTAGTTACATAATTCACAGTAGTTATGCTTGATTGCTCTTCTAGAGGACCAGAGATCTCTTCTAAGCACCCATTTCAGGCAGCTCACAAGAGCCTTTGACTCTGCTCCCGGGGACCTAATGCCCTCTATGGCCTCTGAAAAGACCCACATACACACAATCATACTCTCACACACATGCACAAAGAAATGAGGACAAAGAGAGAGTAGAAACACACAAAAAATGATAATTCCTAATTGAGTCTCTCTTATAATTGAACATAGAACTAATTTAATCTACCAGCTCACCTTTGAGCTATGAGACATCTGCCAGCTTTTCGCATTCTTGTACCAACAGTGTTACAAAAATGAAAGAACAGAGTTCTAATTTAATTTCTGTTACTATGATAAACACCATGCCTAAAAGCAACTTTGGTTAAGAAGGGTGGTTTTGGCTTATACTTCCATGTTACAATCCATCCCAGAGAAAAGCCAAGGCAGGAACTCAAGACGGAAACCTTGCAAGCCAGAACCATAAATCAGAGAATCATGGAGATTACTATTTACTGGCTTTCTCAGCTACTTGACTTATACCTGTCCAGGATAAGAACAGCTGAAAGCAGGCTGCACCCTCCCATATCAATCAAGAAACTGCCCTTCACATGCCAGTCTACTGGAAGTCAGTCCTCATTTGAGGTTTCCTCTTCCCAAGGTGACTTCAGTTTGTGTTAATACTCAACAAACAACAATTCAGGGCAAAGCAAGATGTCTGTTGGATTAAGGACTCTCTTCAATTTTGCCTGTAATTTTTCTAAATCGACTCCAATGAGAATACATTATAACCAGAAAATGAGTGTAGGATGAACTTTATGAAGAGCGATGTTACATTTTTTTTAACTTTTATTCAGAATCTTAGTGTACCAAATCCCCCATTTTAATGTAGTTCTCATCTCCTGGGAACACTGCTGAAGTCTTTGTGGAAAAATAAATGGTAAGACATTTGTTCATTCAAATGGGCATATTTCAAAAGGCTATCGTATGTGGGGAATGATGTTTTTCATTTTGTGATATAAAGGGTTCTCTCTCTTTATCATAGTTTACTTGGTAATATAAGAACTGTCAGCAACATAAACAAAAAAAGCCAATTGGTAAGCAGAAGTTGATTAAGGAGCAGGCCTGCTCTAGAAGCCCCTCTCTCCAAATAAACATTTCTTCACCTCATCTTACCCTGGCTCCCCCCTCCCCCTCCACAAGCCCCTTCCTTCCTCCCTCCATGTTATTGAATTGCCCAATATTATTATTAGCACTTTCTTACCATGAAACAGACCAACATGCTCACTGAACTCACAGCCCCGATCTTGATAGTTTCACTATTCCTACCTCAGAGGTGTTGAGTCCTGACTCAGACCAGCACATTTGGTAAGTTCATTGTTCCTACCTCAGCCAAGTGCTGAGTTCCCACAGACAGATGAGCAGGGTGTCTTTTAGTCCTCAATCACTAAAGCAGTTCAGGCAAAGAAACCAAGCCTGATGACTTGCCCTATCAGAAATCAACTCTTAAAGCCACTAGTTGCATTACAGATGAACAGAATCATGGTTCTAACTGGCTTTGAGGCTCTTAATCTTGAGAGGATTTAATATTTCTAAACCCTTTGAGAAGTAATTCTTGAACCATGAAAGGTAACCAACTCACATTTTCAATGCGACACTGCCCCCTTGTGTATCTTGTGTTTGGTGAAAAGTCACTCACAAAAAATGTAAAAATTTTTACTCTCAGAGATAATTCAAAGGAATCTAAGATACTAGAAAATAACCTTAAAACCTATCAAGACCAGAATGCTTATTTCACACTGCCTTACTCTGAAACAGGCCAGCATGCTCACTGAATTCACTGCCCCTACCTTGAAAGTTCACTGTTCCTACCTCCAAGGGTTGAGTCCTGACACAGGGAGGAATTACATGCCTGAAGGACTGTCTAATTTGTTCAAGTTCATCCACTAATGACTAATGACATAGCAATGACCCTTGAATAGACTTCAAACCTCTCAAGGCCCAGGGGTGTAACGGAGTGGTAGAGTTTTGAGAACTCATCTCTCAGAACGGAATGATAGACTGGATAGGACAGAAACATTGGGGTTGTGGAGTCCTGAAGATCAGAGTTTGAACACCAAATCTCCACTTCGAAACCTCTAAGCCTTAGTTTCTCTATCCAAACAATGGGATGAACAAAGATTTCCAAAGGGCTCAGGAGAGCAGTGCTCACTATTAGGCCCTGCACATAGCATTCCTCGTGATAGCTAACCGCCATTGTCAACTTGACCCTTCAGACTCACCTAGGAGACATATTTTCAGGTGTATCTGTGAGAAAGCTTCCAGAGAGTTAACTGAGGAGGAAAGATTCACTCTAACTGTGGATTTTGGAGCTCCAGGATGAATAAAAAATGGGGGAAAGGAGAAAAGGAGCTAGGCACAAGCATTCATCTCTACTTCTCGAGGTAGTATGACTAGCTGCCTCTTGCTGTTGCCTCCAAAGTTAAAACACTTGACACCATGTTCCCCCCAGTGATGGGCGGTGCCTTCAAGCTGTGAGCCAAAATAATTCCTTCCTTGAAATAATAATTTAAAAAAAAAGACAGATAAAGACCAAAATATAGAAACATGCTAACTGAAATGTAACTATAAAAACATATCAGAATTTTATTCACATCATAACTGCTGTTTTAGCTCTCCAGATGAAGATATTTACAGTAAGGGAAATGGCAATAAACTGCATCATTTCAACAATACAGTAACACTCTGTCTCTTGAGACAAATAAATCTTAACAAAAAACACCATACAGCAGACCACATGAGTGTAGACTTGAAGCAGCCAACAGCACTCCTGGGTGAGCTTCAGAGGAAATGCAAGACGGATCCTCACTTCTGAAGTAACATCCCAGTTACTTCCCACATCTTCCCTGTTGACAATAACGAGATGACAATAACGAGAGAATCAGCCTGGAAAGATGGGCTGCAATTTAGGGGTTACCTGAGGTGACAATCTCAGCCTCCTTTCTTTACCTGTAAAATAAAGTCACCCTCTGCAGGGTCACACAAGGAGTCTTGAGAAGAGCACCATACAACTACTGGAGCCATTGTGTAGAGTAGCACTTGTCACAGACTTACCTTTAAAGTAATGATACACATTAAATCTGTTACCAAAATGAGGGATGAAATCCAAAAGTCAAAAGTTGAAAATAAACAGTAATGTGTTTAATTAAGCATCACCCAGGTCTCACTAAACCTTTGTATCTCCTGGACTTCTGATGGACATTGCTCTACAAATTCCAGTACCCCAGAAACCTTTGGCTCAGAAATAAATTACTCCCATGGGAATCTTCATAGGAGGATGGACAAAGCTTATCCCTGACAATGAGACACTAAACAAGCAGCTGTCGCCTGGGTTAAAGGCAGTGGTTTAAGATAATTATTATTTATCATGACAATGACTGGTATTAATTACTCTCTGTTCAGCTACAGTAATCCACCCAGCAGACATTCTGAAGTGTAGCAAGGTTCTCTGTCCTATTTTCCTGTGGTCTGATACACTGGCTAAGTTTGCAAACCCCAAATAATTTGCAACCATTGAAAAGGTACATTATTGGAGTCAACAGGAGTAGAAAGGCTGAGTGGTTGGAAGGAAGAACACCATTGCTGTTGTTGAGGAAATTGACGTTGATGAGAACTGCAGGCCACGGTTTGGTAGAATTTTAAGATAAACTCAAGCTCTTGGTTCAGCCCAACGATTAGACCATACTTGCATCCAAAACAGTACAATAAAAGTACTTCCCGAAAGCAGAGTCTCAGATACTTAAATACACAACAGCTCACCATGAAACACGCGGTTGTCCACCAGAAAATGCCTGCGGTACTGCACGCAGTTCCTCTTCTCGCCGTTCCAGTAGTTCATTGTCGGAGGAGGTCTGGCACAGCATCAAAATGAAATTGCCCTATCAAGAGAGACAGGATGAGAGAGACAGGAATGAAGAAAACGGCAGCCACACGCTCACCCGGGCAGCACATTGCCGTGTGTTGCCTAGCACTGGGGGCAACACGCAAGGTTACAGTGTGGACCAGGACTCCTCCAGCCCATAACAAGTTTCCCACAGAACTTCCAAGAACCTGAATGCTATTTTGTTTCCATACCAAAACAATAACTCTTTCCAACAGCGTCATCCTGCACTCAGCCACTGCTGTCTGCCAAGTTGGGCAAGCTATCATTAAGCAGGTTTCATGACTGGATTTTGTGCTCCGGGTCTCAATTGCATTCTATCAGGATCCAAAACAGTCAATACCGATCAATTTCCAAAGGTTTCACTAGCAGGTGAGCTATCATTCACAACTCCTGAAAATTTCGTGTTGGTGACATTCGGTTAAGTTATGTAACCAACTGGTGAAATGTTAGAAATTATTGCAAAGTCCACCTGGGCACAGATACGTCACACCATAACAAAGTTTGTTTGCCTTCTTTTAGTTCATTGCAGGTATTTATTTAGGGCTACTAATCCTTGGATCCACCCAGGCTTACAGATGTAACTAGAGCTGGCCAGGCCTCTAGCACAATGCGCTCACAGAACCTGCAGAGATTCCAGCCTCTGCAGAGACCAAACACTTGAAAAGCAGAGATCTGAACCGATGAATTAAGCTGCAAAGCCAATGTGCATGACCCCGAACAAGGCAGCCTTTGTTCACAAGGTTTGGCTAGTGACCTTTCAGAATTCCAACCTCCTTTCTGTTCACATCCCAACGCTGGGGTGGGGGTAGGGGTTGGGGGGGGGGGAGGAACAGCAGCAAGAGCAAAACCAAACCAAAACAAAACAAACCCAAACCCAAAACAAACAAACAAAAACCATAACAAAACTGCAAGGCTGGCAAGAAGCAAACCCCACAGGTGGAAAAAGTTTTGTCATCTGTCCTATTGCAACAGTCTAGAGTTTTGTAAATGTATCCCAGGATGAAGCCAGTGGCTTAGTGAGGAAGGTAAGGTCTCCCTGTGTTGTCTGTGACTGGGACAGCTAGTGGAGGCTCCAGGAGCTTTGGTAAGTTTCTCCTTAACCGTCCACGACAGGGATCTTATCTACGTTCAGACTGCTTGCTGTTCCACACAATCCTGAATCCCTCCCCTTCTTTTTACTTCATCCCGGACAGCTTAGAATGATGTTCCTGTTCCTTAAGGCTGAGGGAGTAAAAAAAAAAAAAAAACAACAACACTGAGAGACATGCTGCAGAACAGCTGACTACAGAAACAAGCCTACCTTTGCCCTCCAAAGCCATATTATATCCCAAATAGTTTTAGATGCATAAATAACGTAGTAAAAGGTGGAGTGTGCCTTATAAATAAATCACGTGCTTAGAAGTACAGTGCCGAGCCGGGCATGGTGGCGCATGCCTTTAATCCCAGCACTCGGGAGGCAGAGGCAGGCGATTTCTGAGTTCGAGGCCAGCCTGGTCTACAGAGTGAGTTCCAGGACAACCAGGGCTATACAGAGAGAAAAACCCTGTCTCAAAAACCAAAAAAAAAAAAAAAAGAAGAAGTACAGTGCCCTCAATTTAATATCCATCAACACAAGTAAAATGGCAGCAACAATTAAACATGTTATTATTTTTTTCAAAACTGCAGTACTCAAGTACCCCCTTGTTTTTTCCTGATCTAGTATCCTCTTTCCTCACTGCAAATCTCTCTTCTAGAAAAACTATTTTTTTAATATTCATCATTCCAGCATTTTACCTAAATACACAATTTTGAAGTCTTCTATATTATTAAGGGCACTACCTTTTCCAAGAAATAAGTTTTTAATAATTAACAGTAGTATCTCCCACTTACAAAAAATGTGTGTGTCACTTATACTTGTACATGGAACTAAAAAGAAGACCATCCCCAGTGGGGAGATAAGGACACCAACCCACCTACAAAACTTTTCACCCAAAATTTCTCCTGTCCACAAGAAATGCAGAGACAAAAATGGAGCGGAGACATTGGGAATGGCCAACCAATGACTGACCCAACTTGAGGCCCATCCCATGAGCAAACACTAATCCCTGACACCTTTATACCTGTAGACCAAAGCCTAGCATAATTGAGAGGCTACACCCAGCTGCTGACTAAAACAGATGGAGAAACCCACAGCCAAACATTAGATGGAGCTTGAGGGATTTTTTTTCTCTTTATTAGATATTTTCTTCATTTACATTTCAAGTGTTATCCAGAAATTTCCCCATACCCTCCCCCATCCCTGCCCTGCTCCCCTACTCACCCCCTCCCGCATAATGGCCCTGGCGTTCCCCTGTACTGGGGCATATAAAGTCTGCATGACCAAGGGGCCTCTCTTCCCAATGATGGCCAACTAGGCCATCTTCTTCCATATATGCAGCTAGAGACATTAGCACAGGGGGAACTAGTTAGTTCATGTTATTCTTCCACCTATAGGGTTGAAAACTCCTTCAGCTCCTTGGGTACTTTCTCTAGCTCCTTCCTTGGGAGTCCTGTGTTTGAACTAATAGCTGACTGTGAGCATCCACTTCCGTGTTTGCCAGGCTTGAAGGATTTTATGAAAGAGTTGTGGGAAGGATTATGGGCCCTAGAGAGGATGGGAAATCCACAGGAAGATGAACAGAGTCAACTAACCTGGACTCTTGGGGACTCCAGGGACTGAACCACCAACCAAAGAGCATATGCCCCGCTGTGGATTCTGTTCCCCTAACAGAAAAGGCTGCCTTGTCTGGCCTCAGTGGGAGAGGATTCGCCTAGCCCTGAAGAGACTTGATATGCCAGGGTGTGGGAGATATGGTGTGTAGGGGGATGGGGGGAGGAGAATCCATCCTCTCAAGGAAGAAAGGAAGGGGGAGGGGCTGTGTGAAGCGGGGACTGGGAGGAGGAGGGGCAGTGATCGGGACATAAAGGGAATTTAATAATAAAAACAAAAAACAAAAAAAGACCCTATCTATATTCATGCTCGTTTTCCCTTGCTAATTCAATTTTGTGGTTTTATTTGTCATTATTAGATTTTGCTCCCTATGCTCATTGCTGACCCAAGGAAATCCTAAGATGTTTATAGTTAGGAAAGCAGGTACTCATGCAGCCTTCTCATCCACGCCCTATTAATCTTCAGAGACAGGTACTGTTATCTCCTTCAACCACACCAAAGAAGAGAAGATGCTATTAGACTGATTTGTTTACGCTGCCAGGAAAAGACAGAAACACAACCTTCAATCATATCTTCAGATTCCAAATGCAAGTTTCTAACCTCCATGGGCCATAAGGGACAAGGCTGTTATCCAACGTGAAGGTTTAAAATATGTCCTGTAGCCAGGCGTGAGATTCCCTGCCTATGATCTCAGCACTTGGAATGTGGAAGCTGGAGGACATTGTGTTTAAGGACAGCCTAGGGATAATAATGAAATCCTGTGCAAAATAATAAATTAAAACAAAAGCCTGGGGGTTGGTGAGATGGCTCAGTGGTTAAGAGCGCCGACTGCTCTTCCGAAGGTCCCGAGTTCAAATCCCAGCAACCACATGGTGGCTCACAACCATCCGTAATGAAATCTGATGCCCTCTTCTAGAGCGTCTGAAGACAGCTACAGTGTACTTACAAATAATAAATTAAAAAAAAAAAAAGCCTGTGGGTCTGTGTGGGTCTATATGTATGGGATGTGTTCTGCAAATTCACAATGATTATAGCTAAGATACTGGGTGCAGCAACTCCATTCTAACCATAAAACCAGCTGGAACTGATGGTGGCACATGCCTTTAATCCCAGCACTCAGGAGGCAGAGGCAGGCTGATTTCTGAGTTTGAGGCCAGCCTGGTCTACAGAGTGAGTTCCAGGACAGCCAGGACTATACAGAGAAACCCTGTCTTGAAAAACAAAAACAAAAACAAAAACAAAAACAAAAACAAAAACAAAAATCTTTCAACCTAAGAAAACTTAAAATGTCCTAGCCTGCTTCTTGGTTGCTGTGATTAAACACTGACCAAAAACAACGTTTGGAAGAAAGGGTTTATTTTATTTGAGCTTATACTCTATTGTCTGTCATCCAGAGAAACCAAGGCAGGAACCAGGAGACTGAAACACAAGCAGAGACCACAGAAGAATGTTTCTTATTGGCTTGCTTCTTCTCAGCTAGAAAGAAGCATTAGAAGGAGGGGGAGAGGAGGAGGAGGAAGAGGAGGAAGAGGAGGAGGAGGAGGAAAGGGCCTAGGGGTGACACTACCTATCCACAGAGCTAGGCTTCCATCAGTTAGCAATCCAGAAAATGCCACATTATGAGCATACACCAGGCTGATGGAGAGTTCTTTGAGGTTCCAAGGTGTGTCAGTCAAGCTAACAACCCAGGTCAGATTCACTAAAAGTAAACATCTTTTACTTGATTCCCTCTCTTTTCAGCACGGAGAACTTAACCACCAAGTTGTGATCGAGCCCTGGTTGAAGTATTCCAGCCACCAATATATCCTGTGACCTCAACATCTGTATTCCCCAAGTTCATAGGTGGAAATCTTTAATGGTGATTTCAGGAGGTGAAGCATTAGGGTTCTACCCTCTGAAGGGCTCTAGAAGGCATAAGCATGGCAAATATGGTACCTTTTACACTTCTCCTTGACAAAAACCATTAGATTACATTCCTAAAGCTAGCCCCCAATGTCCGGTCTTTATTTGGCCCCTGACTCAATCCTGGAACAAAACACCAAGTTCCAACCATCAAAATTTTTTATTTGGATAATATGTCCAATCAGGACTTATCGACTCACCCTAGCATCAACTTTCCCCTTTTCTCCTTAAAAACCTACCCCTAAAAAAATTAAAAATCTGCTTTCTTGTTTGCTTGCTTGCCGCTTCAATTCTTGCTGTTGCTGCTGCAGCTGCCGCTTGCTGCCTGCCTTTGCAGCCTTCACTGCTTGACCATCGAGGATAATAAAACCCCTTTATGCTGAGAATTTAGTGTCAGGATATGTCCTATATCAATTGAGAAGGGCAACATCTTCCTTCCACCCACCCTGGGATTCGTGTCTTTTATATATAAGAGGCATAAGAGCTAGCCTACTGTGTACACCATGTGAGGAGACAACAAGAGGTCAGAGGTCTGTGACTGGCAGAGGGCCCTCGCTGGGTAACAAATCTGACTTGATCCTGGACTCCCTAGCCTCCAGAACTGCAAGAAATGGTTTTCTATGATTTGTAAGTCACCTTGCCAATGTCTGTCCTAACGACTCAACTGGATCCACAGTATGAGAATAAATGACCAGATAGTGGAGCCTGCACAGTGCTTGCTGTCCAAACATGAGGTCCTGAGTTCAATACCCAGAACCGACATTTAAAATAATACAAATCAAGTGTGGTGGCAGGACACTTGTAATCCCAGGGCTGGGGAGGCAGAGGTAGGAGGGAGGATAGTGGGATTGACTGGCCAGCTAGCTCAATGAGTTCAAGGTCAGTGAGAGACCCTAACTCAAAAAACCAAGGGCGATAGCACCTGAGGAACACTTGAGGTTGTGTAAGCATGTGTGTACTTGTGTATATGTGTATACACACACACATTCACGCACACCGAACTTTTAGTTCCAACCAGATTTACAAGAGGCAGGGCTAGTACTCACTAAAGGAAGGCAACTGAAAGGGATGTCCAACATCATCTTAGCCAAACTTCTTATGAAGCCAAAAAGAAATCAAGACAGATCCCAAACTCAGGCTCTTCCCCAGAGATTATAGAGTGTGTCACATTGGCACAACTAGCACATTCTCAGTCCACTTGCCTCTGTCTTCCAAGAGGTAAGATTACAGGTGTGTGGCTCCATGCCTAAATACATTTCTTTATTTTTGCCATTTTTTATTTCTATTTACATGACCAAAACTATCAAATGTAAAGAGTCAGAAAACAGGCTAACCCCAATACCAAAGACATGTGTGAAATGCTAAGTTGGCACTTTAAACTAAGAAAACGAAGCATGTGGAATAACAATCACTTGTCAAACATTTTATAGTCTATAAATAAAAAAGAATAACCTCCTACACCTTATCTACAAAATTAAGCCTGTCTAAGAAGTTGCCGCATGTGGACACTCCTCACTACCTATGTTTCCAAGAAATTCCTCCCACTTTATGCAAGAGATATAGTTGCTATGGACTCAGTTTAGATGCTGGGTGGCTTGGGCCAGGCAATACTGGCATCCTTGGGGATGTAATACAGGAGATTTTTATGGACTGTCCTAGACCTTTGAGCAAGTAGGTCTAATATATGTATGAGACCAAAAAAATCAGTTTTCTGTTAGTTGAAATTGTGGAGATCTAGGACTCAAGATCTAGGACTTAAGAGTCTCTTGAATACAAGGGGAAAGTATGCTTGAGTGAATCTCACATCTAGAGAAACCTAAGGCCTGTTGATACCAAGCAAGTCTGAAGCTAATGGACCCCTGAACCCTTGTGTTAAAGGAGCTTTATATCTGCTTGCTGGTTTGCTTAAGTCTGTTTGTTTAATGGAAGTGAGTTTTCTACCATTGGCAGCCTGAGTCCTAACTAATGAGATATGTCAGCATAGCACAACGTGAAGAGACCATCTGGTAGTCGTGAAGCTCTATCTGGTTTCAACTCTGACTCACTTACACCCTGCTTTTTTACTGGATCTCCTTTGGTTCAAATATAAGAGTATTTTTATTTGAACTTGGGAAAAATAACAGCAACGAAAAATACACTCCATTCATGCCTTACTGAAATGTGTCCCCACACCATTTGTAGGTACATTTAAGCAAAGCCAAGCCAAATGTCTTATCATTAGCTTTAGAAATTCTTAGCTGCCTTTAAATGTCTTGCAAATCTACAATACTGTTTTAACACATTTTATGAACTGGTACAAACCTGTTCCAGGATACTGGAACAGTATGGCTTACTAGGCAAAGGACTATAGCTCACAAGCTTATAAAAGAGGACTTTGGGGTGACGAAGAGTAGACTTTTTTTTAATATGGGTAGTGAGATAGCTCAACATGTAATGTACCTGCTGCCAAATCTGATGGCCTATGTGTAGAGGATATCTTTGTGTACTATATGGATGCAACACCTGTCAATTAAAGCTGATTGGCCTGTAACTGAGGCAGAAATAGAAGGTGGGACATCCAATAGGCAGAAAAGATTGTAGGATAGAGCCAGGCACAGGAACAGAATTGGGACCCAGGAACAGAAAGGAAGACACATGTGGGTGAACTTAGATTAGAATAAATGGGATATTAAATTGTGATCTTATCAGGGAATAGCCAAAGCTTATGCCCAAGGAATTTGTACATAGAATTTGAGTATCAGAGTTGTTATTCTAGAAACTTGGGGCTGTGAGAAAAATACGTTATACCTAAGTTCAATCCCAAAGACCCAGATGCTTGCCATGGCAGATACACAATGATGATGATGATAATGATGATGATGATGATGTTGACAACAACAATGATGGTGATAGTTAATAACAATAATAAATGAAATAAAATGTATTTTTCATATTTTTAAGATTTACTTTATTTTTTATGTGTAATAGTATTTTATTTGCATGTATGTATGGATGGATGGATGGATGTGCATTAGGTGTTCCTCTAATGCCTGTGGAGGCCAGAAGAAGATGTTGGATCCCTTAGAACTAAAATTGCAGTTAGTTTTGAGCCACCATGTTGGTGCTGGGACTCAAGCCTGCTCCTCTAGAACAGTAACTAGTGCTCTTAACCACTGTGCCAAAATATATTTTTTTAAGTGGATGGACTTATCTCCTCCACTTTGACTAGCATCTCTACTCCCTTCTCTCCTGCAACTCCCACAACCAAAGCTGCTGGCTTCTGACATCACTCTTCCATAGGCTTCTGACATCACTCTTCCATAAAAACCACACTCTGCACCCCATCCCCTCTACATTATTTGCAAATGTCCCATGATTTCTACAATATTCCCCTTCGTATTTATTATTGTTTATTTTTTAATGATCCTCCCAATAGACCTGTAAGTCACACATTTTTTGAGCCTGAGTTCCAAGAGAATAATAGGAACCAGTGAGGTATAAACCTACATTTTCTGATCCTGAGCCCCCTATCCCATTCCGGAACTCCCAATGTTACTGCTCGCTGATACCCAATGTCCCTGTAGAAAGAGCTTAGGGTCTCCTTACTGATGACATTCAAGACACTGACTTTTCCCACCACTCCTGTTGTCCCCATCTCACCACAGCCCAAGAAGAGAGGGAAGGAAATGGTTACATACCGTGTTACTTGTTTTTTAAATGTATATTTATGCCTCCAGCCATGTGTCTCTAGAGTACATGGAATAGAGAGCGAAATGCGAGTTCTTTCCGTATAAGATGATGAAATGCAGTTTTAAAATGAAATTTCAGTGAGTGTGCTCTACAAAGGCAAGCCAGGCCTCATTGAAAAAAAACAAAACAAAACAAAACAAAACAACAACAACAACAAAAACTCACTGGCTCATGTCTTTAAATTGCTAACAAGAGGAACAACAAGACACAAGGCTTTAGGCAGAAATTAAAATGCAGTGCCTACACATCTGATCTCCTTTTGGAAAGAAGTACCTAGCTAGTTCATGGACAGTCATAAAGAATCCCACCTCAGAAGACAAAAGGCCAGAGTGCAAGTGTGGCCAGCTCCTGCCCCTAAGGGTTTGCTGGGGCTGGTGTCTCCACAAGCTTGCTCTGAATAAAAAGAAGAAAAGTAAAGTAATGCAAAAAAGGAGGGAGGGAAGAAAGATAGGAAGATGGAAGAAAGGGAGGGAGGGAAGGAGGGCGACCCCAGTGGGCCTAGCAGTAAATAAGATGCTCTCTGGAGCTCAACCTTAGGCAACTCCTCCCTAACCTTTCAAGCCATTAATCTCTGATTATAAATTTGAGCAACCTTGAAAGCCCATAGGATTCTGCTGGGAAGGGGCTGACTGCATGTCTCATCAAGCCTTGCTGGGAGATAAAAGGCAAAGCTAATAGTCTCTGACAGTAATGTTTCTTCAGACGGCAGCAAGCATCCAATAGGAAGGCCTGGAGAAGGAGTCTTTAAACTCAATCCATCCAGCATCTCACAGCCTGACTCTTGATGTTTGAGGATGGCTGCGCTCAGGCATTGCCAAAAAGCTGAGGATTCAAATGAAATCCTGTGAGAAGCTAAGAATTAAGGGAAGCTTTGCCCTCTTCCATTTCTCCATTAATTTTAAGGTAACAGGATTACACGGGAGTGTGGAAGTGGGCAGGATGCAGGTCTGAGACTGGGACCCCAAGCCACCCAGCAAGTGTCTTTCCCCATTGTAAATCCATTCCCTCATTTCTCTCTGGTTTCCAAGCACCACCAAGTAGATTGTTCAAAAGCTCTGCAAGTAGCTTAATTCCACAGCCCCTCCCCCTCCCAACTAGGTAAACAAAGGGAAATAAATAAAAGGACGCTTAGTTCATTTTCTTAAGGCTCTCAAGAGACATTAGTCTAAGTCCCACGTTTCTGCTGGGCTTTCTTTAAAGCTATCATGGGCTTAACGTGCTCTGACCTAGCTGAGCAATGAGATTCGCCGCACCCTCCTAGATATGTGGTTGCCACAATTGAAAGGACGGATTTAAAAGAGAACAAGCTGGCTAGAAAGATGGTTCTGTAGCTGAAGGTGCTTTTACCATGTACAGATGATAGCAGACTCCTTGAGCCATGTGAAGAAAGGAGAAAACCAACATCAGGAAGCTTTCCTCTGATCTCATCTACACACACACACACACACACACACACACACACATGTACACACAAATAGATAAATATAGGAAATGTAGCTTGAAGCAGTCAATAACTTTTGTTTCAATAATTCATATTTATATTCAAAAGGAATAGACAAACATATTTTCTGGCAGTGGTGAGGACTGCAGCCTGGGCCTTGTGCATCCTAGACAAGCAAACCACACTGAGTTACATCCCAGCTCACTCTAACTTTTTTTAAAGTTTGAAAACTCCTTTAATTTTTTCAAAAGTAAAGAGTACTGTCAGAAACAATAAAAATAGCTACACATTAATAACTGCAGTATAACCAGTTCAAAAAAATACCACAGATCACAGAATTCTGACCTACACAGTTTAGGGCCTTTTCTGACTACTGTTGTCATTATGAAATGACTTATCCCAAATTGTTTTATTTATTTATTACTCAAATAATGCTTTACAAATATTGGAGCACTGCTAATATCTACTACAAGTTTTATGACACAGAAAAATAAGAACACTTAAACACTGAAGTGTTACCCAATTGCCATGTGGACATTATCAATTATGTTTGCATCAAAGAATTTGTAAGTTTATAGAAAAATCTTCATGAAATAATGTTATGTGCAAAAAACTAAGACACAATTCTCCATTAATTATATAATACAGTATTTCATAGAAATCATGCTAGCAAAGTGCTTCAATTTCTATTGCAAGTTATTTATAAATAGCCTTTAAAATGTTAAGAAAGGTCTATTCTGATTTCTTTCATGTTTTGCACAATTTGATATTAAACCTTATACTGTCTCTGCATAATACGGTGATACTAGAATATTTCTATTAATCTGTCAATGTGAATTTCCTAGCTTCAATTTCCAATCCAGTCAGACTGTATCACTTTATTATACCTTAGTGAATTTGCACTTTGACATCATGCTTAATAATGATTTTTACATGTGTGTTCCTAAGGAAGATTGACCTGTAACTTTTATATTCCATATTACTGTCTCCTCTTGATTAAGTTTCTCATTTCATCTAACCCGGACTAGCCAGGAAGTCATCTGCTCTTTTGTTAAAGTTTAACATGCACTTTTCCAAGTGTAAATAATCAATATCTTTAATAGAACACACTGACTGAATTAGCGCTTCCAGCCTGCATCACTATTTCTCACTGAAGCTTCTGCATTGTTTTCTCCCCTTCTTCAATCTCCATTACTTCCCTTTTCTTGATTTTCCATAAATCTTTTCTTCTGTCTCTCTTACAGGGTTACATAAGGCCATTTTTGTGCAAGTATACAATGCACGTTGAATTTATCCACTATACCCGACGACCCTCCCATTTCTCCTCTCTCCCCTCCCTGTGTTCCCCTAGGTACATTCACTTCTGCTTTTTTGTTCTCTGTACATATATTACTTTACACGTCTATGAAGTCTGGGGCTGACAAATGAAAGGAAACGTGGTATTTGTCCTTTTGAGACTGAAATCACTTAAGATCATCACGAGTTGCACCAGTGGTCCTATAGTCTGCCATTCCTCCATTCTCTATCACCTCTGAGTACTTCTTCTCTTGGACATCATTTCCTTCTGCTTGATGTGAACCTCCCTTGTGATGATCTTTGGAACACACTCTAGGTTTCTGTAAGCCTGAAAGGTTTGTATTTGGTCCTTGTTTTTTAAGAATATTGTGAATGGCTGGGCGTTGGTGGCGCACACCTTTAATCCCAGCACTCGGGAGGCAGAGGCAGGCTGATTTCTGAGTTCAAGGCCAGCCTGATCTACAGAGTGAGCTCCAGGACAGCCAGGACTGAACAGAGAAACTCTGTCTCAAAAAAAAAAACCAAACCAAACCAAAACAACAACAACAAAAAGAATACTGTGAATGACACACATAGTATATACTCACTGATTAAGTGGATATTAGCCCAGAAGCTCAGAATACCCAAGATACAATTCCCAGACCAAATGAAGCTCTCAAGAAGAAGAAAGACCAAAGTATTGATACTTCAGTCTTTTTTAGAAGGGGGAACAAAATACCCTTGGGAGGAGATGCAGAAACAAAGTATGGAGCAGAGACTGAAGGAAAGACCATCCAGAGACTGACCCACCTGGGTATTCATCCCATATATAGTCACCAAACCCAGACACTATTGTGGATGCCAACAAGTGCTTGCTGCCAGGAGCCTGATGTAGCTGTCTCCTGAGAGGCTCTGCCAGTGCCTGACAAATACAGAGGTGGATTCTCCCAGCCAACCATTGAACTGAGCACAAGGTCCCCAATGAGGAGCTAGTGAAAGGACCAAAGGAGTTGAAGGAGCTTGCAGCCCCATCGAAGGAACAACAATGTGAACCAACCAGTACCCCCCCCCCAGAGCTCCTATGGACTAAATCACCAACCAAATAGTACACATGGAGGGACCCATGGTCCCAGCTGCATATGCAGCAGAGGATGGCCTTGTTGGACATCAATAGGAGGAGAGGTCCTTGGTCCTGAGAAAGCTCGATGCCGCAGTGTAGGGGAATGCCAGGACAGGGAAGCGGGAGTGGGTGGGTTGATGAGCAGGGAGAGGGGAAATGGAATAGGGGGTTTTCAGAGGAAAAACCAGGAAAGGGGATAACATTTGAAACGTAAATAAAGAAAATACCTAATAAAAAATAAACAAAATAAAATAAATTTCACAGAGAACATTACTATCTGGAGGGTGGGGAGAGAATATTCTGAATGGGAACAGAATCCTAAGCTGACAGTTTACTTCTCTGTGCAAGCCCAGTGTTTTCCTGCCTTTCAAATCAGCCATTGTTACATCTCAGGATAATTTCCCAAGCCTTTGCAAATAGACTGCTTCATCTCCCTCTCATTCTGCATAAGAGTACCCCCTTCACCCTTTCAGCTCTACAGTGGAATTATATTTTGTCTATTGTTTTCTTTACTTATCCTGATTAGGATTCATTACTTCAGGAATCTCATTCATTACCTCTTTTTCCCTTTAAATACTGTTTTTCAATTTTCTTATTCTCAAACGTTAATTAAATTTTTCTTCAGATTCATTGGCCGATTCCCTATTCCACTTGGATATCTCTGTTGTTAAACACACTGACATTAATCTCATTTCCAGTTTCATTGTGCTCTTTGTTTAATCAGCACAGTTGGTCATTCTCATCTCTTGTCCTCAGCTCATCAGTGAGGGTGGGGGTCTAGAGGCCCCTCCCCTTCTAACTTCAGAAGTGAGAATTCTCTGTAGTCAAAAGTAAGGGATTTATAAAAAAAAAAAAAAAAAGAGGAAAAAAAAAAGAGGAAAAACTTACCTTCCACAATTCGAGATTCCACAAACAAAATTTCATCTAGGGATTTTTCTGACCATGTCATTTGTGTGATGTAAGTAGAACTGCCTTAGGATGACAAATTCTCAGTCCCAGGTATCATACAGTAGCCTTGACTGGCCTAGCACTCAACTTAAAATACACAACTGCCTCACTTATTGCATATTCTCTTCAGCCTCTAGATGATGACTCCATATCTACCAAGAAATTTTGTTTGTTTGTGAGGGTTTTTTGGGGGGAGGGAGGGGGTGTGCGTTATTCTCTTTGCAACTTCATTCATGTATAATGTATTTTAATCATACTCAACCCATTCCCTTATCTTCCCTTCCATTCCCACTGAACCCTGTTTTCTTCCAAAGTTCTCCTCTCTCTTCCCTCCTTCCCTCTCTCCTTCCCTTCCTCTTCCATGTGTGTGTGCACATGGGGTGGGGGGAAGAGAAAGAGAGACAGAGAGACAGAGAGACAGAGACAGCGAGAGAGAGAGAGAGAGAGAGAGAGAGAGAGAGAGAGAGAGCACATGTATTACATTGAGTTAAATAGGGTTACTTGCATAATCGTGAGTGTCAAAGCCATGGTGTGAGGGGCATTAACTGGAGTGAGGGCAACTCAACCAGCGGCTACACCAGGAAAGAAAATGATTTCTCTCCCTCCACGGCCACTAACTGTCAATGAGTCACCAAGGAGGGGTGGGACTCCAAGGCTCTCCTGAATGCCGGAATTTTGGTGGACTCCAATTGTGTAGCACTAATAATGGTGATTTCCTTATGGGCTTATAAAATTTGAAAGAAAATAAGTGGGGTTTGCTTATGGGTTTGTTTTCCAGAGCATTTTAATTTTCCTTCCTAAAACAAGAACAGCTTTATGAAGTTACCATTTTATAACTAAAGGGGCCTTTCTTATGTACCTAGTCTTGTCTTCTTGTCTCCTGCAGCTGTGACAACTAAAGTTAAAATCATTTGTCGAATTTGTTTGGAAAGCATTGTTTTCAAATGTTTGTTACATGTATGTATTTGTTTACTTATGTATGTGACAACTTGCAGGGCCCACCATTGGGGTTCTCCGGAATGAGCTCATGTTGCTAGACTTGGTGGCAGATGCCTTTACCTGTGGTACCATCTCTTTGGCCCTGTTTGACAACTATCTTTAATACAAAAGTCAACTTCACTATGCAATTGCCTCCTCTTATCTTTTGCCTGAGTTTCAATTAACTTTTTACTGGTTCACTGAATTTAAGAAAATAATATATTTTACCTATTTTTGTAAAATTATTTCTATGTGTAACAGTATTGTAGAAAACATTTTACAAATATTGTTTAATTAGTCTTTACAACTATCCCAAAGTCAGACATATCTATTGTCCGTATCTTATAGTTAGAAAAACTAAAACACAGAAAGGTTTCAAACCACCTAAGGTCAAAGCAACAGGGCTGGGATTTCATCCAAAAATATATAACTTCAATGATTTTACTCCTAAGCTCTGTGAGATTCTGAATAAAAGGAGGCAAGGATAGGTGGGGATGGAGAGAGAAAAATATATGAAGGAGAACCCTGTTAGTCCTGCAGGGTCACTGAGAAAACTCAGATTCCCAGGTTATCAGTCCTTCCCCCTAGATTTTAAAAGAGGTTAAACGAAGTGACTTTTTTTTTTGTTTGTTTTCATTATTGTACATTTATACAAAAGTACATAAATATCATGTTAGATAGTAGACAACAACATAAACACTATAGAAATTGGCTTGAGTAAGAAAATATTCTAATAAGAAACTGAAATACTGATCATGAAGATTTCCTTTTATCCGTAGGTGCCGTGTCAGAGTCCTTCCCTTACGCTACAAAGGCAGGGTGGAAAGGAACTAAAATCTATATAGACACCACATGCATTACAATACTGGAGGGAACCGCAACTCCCAACAGTGATGGTGTTGGTCTGGAAGGGAAGACAAGCCTTAGCAGAGATGCTGTTGGCCAGGATGATCCTCTCTTGGGGGTCTTTGCATGGATCAATATAGCATTCATCATCTGCCTCCTCTGCGATTCTTAAGAAAAGACACAAAACAAACTTAAAATTTCCCTTCCCAGTGAGCTTCTTACAATTATGAGGGCTTTGTGAGAAAGGCCAGGGTTAAAGCCCATCCTACATGTGACACCAGCCCTGGGTTAAAGCTCTCTGCTCCTTTTCCATCTTTTTCTCTCCTACAATTGCTATGCATGTGAAACCAGGATTCCCTTCTCTATCATCCCTACACCTCCTGGGCCTTTAGCAGCCACTGGGGCACAGTTCACTCTCTTTACTTGTGATGGAATCCTGGTTTCACAAAGTGACTTAATACTAAGACTACACTGCAAAACTAATACCAAAAGCAATGGTCATTAGTAATTAGATTTTGAATTATCAGTAGACATTAGTCTTAAACTCTATCCCAATATTAGCATATTCAGTCACATATGCTAAAGTCTCTAATAACACACAAATCCTGTACTGACCATCCAAAGATTCTTTGATTCACACTAATTGTCTCTAAACCAATCATTTGAGGGCTGAAAATGGTTCGGTGGGTAAGATCATCTGCTTAGCCAGCATAAGAACCTGTTTAGATCCCAGCACCAATGTAAATGGCCGGGCATGACCATACTTGCCTGTTCCCCAACAAGTGGTAGTAGCAGGACAAGCAGGAGGAGCCCTGGAACTTGATGGCTATCAGCCTCACTCCAGGTTTAGGAGTGACTCTGACTCAGGAGATAAAGATGAAGAATAACAGAGCAGGACACTCATTGTCCTCCTCTGGCTTCCACTGTAGACAAATTTTAATCCAGTAACATGGCTGTTCTAGCAAGGGATTACATCCAAAGAATTTTTACATCTGTGTGATCTGTTTGGAATAACACACATTTGATCCCTCTGGCTAGAATACAGACACACCCTTAGTACACACCTTTAATCCCTAACAATGAAGATAAGGTTAGTTTGTAGAAGGAAGCACCCAAGTTTGAAAGTGATGTCTAATTGAGGGACAGACCAAGTGATGAATCAGAGAAAGATTTGACAGAATGAGTCAGAGATAGGATAGCATAACTCTCACAAGAACAGAAAGGAAAGAGAGGCTACTTAATAGCAATGAAGAAATAAAATGGTGGTGTGTATTATGTGTGTATAACAGTTTTACCGGGACAGTTTTTACAGAGACAGATTGCAAACAAAAGAAGCTAGACAGAGGTGAAGACAATATGAGCCAGAAAATGAGAAGAAGCCAGAAGACTAGTACATATTGCCAGAGTTAGTTTCAGAGTAAGCAGAACAGTTCAGTCAGGAGCCAAGAGAAGCCATATTGAATCAGTAAGCTTGGAGAGGAATTTGGGTCAGAATAGCTGAGTTGAACCAGCCATCCAGCATTCAGAAAGAGCTAGAAAGTGTGAGCTTATTCAGCAATATGCCTCCAAGACAACAATTACATTTGGTGAATAAAGGTTACTTTTACACGCCATAAATGCATATGTACATAAACCTCACATACGTTCACTGATGCATTAAATGAATAAACCGGTGATTTCCAACTTACTTCTGAATACATAAGGAGGCCTAGCGTTTAATCTCAAAAATGGGTACCCAACCCTACTGAGAGGACAGGTGCCTCAGATTCCCCCAATTCATTCTGCCTTCTTTTCTTCACATCCCTGCTCACAGGTAAGTAAATTGAGCTTATCACCTGGGAGAGTTAGATTCTCTTTGTTACCTGCATTATTTTCTTCCAGTCTAATGTGAGGAATTCAGCTTCAGCAAGGGAATGCCTTGCTGTGGAAATAAAGCCTCCAGTCAGTGTCTCTTCTCCTTCCAAACTCTGTAGCAGTATAAGTGGAAGAAGTACTTCTCCTATTTGCGGCCCAAAATAGGAGTGTTTGGGAACCCCATTTACTTTTCACCTGAATATACTGCAACCTACGAAGACACTGCAGACACTGAGGGGCTGGGAAGAGGCTTGAACACAGTCCCAGCTACTGAGACGCTAATGGTGCAAATGAACAAAGAGGTTACAAAAATTGAAGATATATGTAAAACTTGCACATGTGAGGGCAAAATACATGATAAATGGAAAATGAAGCAGATCACAGTTCAATAAAAAGGAACAAAGGCAGATGGGAACATGTTCCTGAAAGGTAAAAGGTTATACTCAGATATCAAAAAGAAATTCCTAAGTTTAAATGAGGAAAGACAAAATTATATTGGGAGGGACATTTTAGAACAAAGAAATAATGGATGCTTTTAAACCTATTGTCAATTATCAAGGGGAAAAATTCCATTGTCTGTAGCTATAACATAGAACCTGAGTCTCGAAAGTTTATAAAGGATAAAGGTTTAGAAACTGGGTGTGTTGGCAATACTAACAATCCTAGCACTTGGGGAAAAAAAAGGCAAGAGCATCAGGATTTCAAGTTTGAAGCCAGCCTAGATACAAGACAAAAACCAAGAAATAAAGATTGGAGGTAGAAGGAAATGAAGGAGGGAAGGGGGGAGGGAGGTAGTATTAGAAAGAAAAGTCAGTCAGCTTATCTAGGCTCAAGATTCTGGAAGCTGGGGTGTCTAAAAGCAAAGTGCCATTGAAGAAAACAAAGGGCAAGTAGGCACATGCAAAAGGCACAAAGTAAGGAGGGTGGACTGGGTCTGACCGTCTACTCTTACATTAACTGCCTTAGTCCCACTAAAGCAAGAACTTAGTCCCACAAGAATGATACCAATCTCTTAATAATCTATTACCTCTTAAAAGCCTGACTTGAAACACTGCCACAATGGCAATCAAATTTGAACTTTGGCTCAACAACCAAACCATAATTAGTATTAATATGCTTATTAAGTGCAATAGATACAATAAAGAATATATAAAGAAATTAGCTGGGTAGGGGTGTGGCTCAGCAGGGCAGTGTTTGTGTGTTGTGCACAAAACATTGGGTTTAATCCCCAGCACAGAAAAAAAAAAAATCTTTAATGATATAAATTTTTTAATTTAGCATACAACCCATAATTAATAGGAGAAAAGCAAGATTTATCTACACAATTTATCAGATTATTGAAAAACTGAAGTTTCATGAAGTGTTGAACCAGCGAGTGGCTGTGGAGAGATCATCACATGCAATATATTTCCCATGGCAATAAAATTTGTTCAGACTCTACAGAGGCCAGTTTACCAATCTTTACCAAAGTTAGAAATGTACTGTCTCAGTTAGAGGTACTCTGATGAAAGACCATGAAAAAAACTTTATTTGACTTACATATACATTGAGGGAAGACAAGGCAGGAATTATGAATGGGCAGAAACCTGGAGGCAGGAGGCAGAAATGCAGATGTGAGGGGAGGGGAGTTGGTTACTACCTTGTTCCCATAGCTTGCACAGCCTGCTTTCTTATAGAGCCCAGGACCACCAGCCCAAGGGATGGCACCACCCACAATGGACTTGGTCTTCCATCATCAATTACTAACTAAGAAAATGCCCTAGAGCCTGATCTTATGGAAGCATTTTCTCAACTGAGGATCCTTCCTCTGGCTTAGGTTAAGTTGATATAAAACTAGCCAGAACATGTATTCACTCAGCAATTCTATTTCTAAATATCTTATAACCATTCTTGGGCTTGTTCAAAACTGTGCAAATACCTTGTTATTCACTACATTTGTTTGTGTATGAGTGAAAGCAACCTAATTGCCAATTAATACAGTTAAATTACAATACATCCATAAAGTGGAAAATATTTGATCATTAAAGAGATAACAAGATGGTGGGATAGAGGCTATGGAGATGATTCAGTTAGTCAAATGTACACATAGCAAACAAGTCTGAGTTCAGAACTCTAGGACCATTAGAAAAACACTGGGTGTGGTGGCACAGCATTTGTAGCCTTAGTACTTGAAGGAGGTAGAGACATGTGCATCCCTGGAGCTTACTGGTCAGCCCGTATAGCCACTAGTGAATTATAGGTTCAAGGAGAGGCCTTGTCTCAAAAATTAAGGTGCAGAGTAATAGAAGACACTAAAGGTCAACCTCTATCCTCTACACACACACACACACACACACACACACACACACACACACCCTTATGTAGGTTTTTAAGATAGTGACTTTGGCTTTCTGATATACACCTAACCACAAATAAATCAACTTGAACAACTATCAATGCATGCAAATAACTCCCCAAGACTTAAGCCACATGAAAGATTGTAGCACCAGAGTGTAGCACAGAAATAAGAGAAGCCACATTCAAGAGTGTGGCGATTTGAATGAAAGTGCTCCCTAGATGCTCTTAAGGAGTGGCACAATTTATTAGAAGGTGTGGCCTTGTTGGTGTAGGTATGGTGTCTTCGGAGAAAGTGTGTCACTGAAGGTGGGCTTTGGCGTTTCTAGGACTTAAGTCAGGCCCAGTGTCTCTGTCTCTTTCTGCTGCCTGTGAATCCAGACATAGAACTCTTGGCTACCTCTAGAGCACCATGTCTGCCTGCAGGCTGCCTTGCTTCCCTCCATGAAGATAATAATCTAAACCTCTAAACGCTAAGCCAGCCCCAACTAAATGCTTTCCTTTCTAAGAGTTGCCATCGTTATGGTGTCTCTTCACAGCAATAAAAACATAAGGTAAGAAGTTTCACATTAGCGATGTCATCTTTTCTTCAAATCCTAGGCAGTAGAGCATGGAGATACCTTCTACTGAAGTGAAGATAAAGGAAACAAGCACTAGACTTCGTCTCTGCCACTAACTTTTACATCTGAGAAGGGCCTGTGATTACAAATTCTATGCCAATAACACAGACTGAGCCCCAGATACCACTCTGATATCAAACAATATTCTACAGCCCAGGCTCTGAAGTACCACATGAATTTTGCTTCATTCAATTAACAAGCCTGGGTGATGGACCCCATCAAGCTGGATGGACCCCAGTAATACTAGGCTTATGCTGTGTTCTAATGCTCAGACTGATCCCTAGAGTCTCAAGCTCTAAGACCATCCTCATGGACCTGAGCCTCAAGCCAACACTAGGGCCAACCCATTGAGCTTTAGCTTCAACCCTGAGGAGCAGAGGCATGACCAACCCTGTTGACCAACCAGTACCACATCAGCCTGGAGAAGGACTCCAGAAGCAAGCACACCTAGATACCAGACCACAACAGACAACCTGCCCAGAGTCTCTAACAGGCAAAATAAGTTCTCTAAACATGTAGATACCAATGTATGGCCATGAGCATAAAAAACAATCAGGGAAGCAAGCCTCTATCAACAGAACAAAACAAATAAATAAAAGGAAAAAAACCTCACATCTATAATCAATCTAAAGAAGTAGAGACCTGTAAACTACTTAATAAGGAAACCCAGAAACTCAGTGAAAAGTGAACTTCAAGAAAATATAAGCAAATAACTCAACAATACCAGGAAAATAATAAATGACTAAAATGAGAAATTTAATGAAGATTTAAATTATTTAAACAATAAAATATAAGAACTTAAAAAAAACACTGAACTAAATAAAAATAGCAGAAGTGATCAAGCCAATATAGATAGATACATTGATAGATAGATAGATAGATAGATAGATAGATATGAATATGTGATCTGTAAACTCAGGGACAGGTTTATTGAAGGTAAATAGTCTAAGAAAAAACAAACAAACAAAGCTTGATTGACAGGATGATACCCAATGAGTAAATATTCAGAGTTAAAGTGATACATCATAGAGATAAAGAACCCCAAAACTTATTTAAGGAAGTAACAGCCAGGTATGGTAGTACACACATTTAATCCAGGCATCGAGGTGGCAAAGGTGGGGGCGGGGAGCTATCTTTTAAGTTTGAGGCCATCCTGGTCTACATAGTAAATCCCAGGCTAACCAGAACAACATAGTAAGACCCTGTCTGCAAAGAAAGGAAGGTAGGAGAGAGAAGGGAAAGAAAAGAAGTATTAGCATAGACTTTTCAAATATAGTATCCAGGTAGACAAAAGTCAAATGTCTCTAATCAGAGTCAACCAATAAGAGTATATATATATATATATATATATATNAGAAGAAGAAGAAGAAGAAGAAGAAGAAGAAGAAGAAGAAGAAGAAGAAGAAGAAGAAGAAGAAGAAGAAGAAGAAGAGAAAATCTGTGACTGTTATGCTACCATTTGATTTTTTTCCCCTGAAACAGAATCTCCCAGTGTAGCCCAGAGTGGCCTTAAACTCACAGTCCTCTGGCTTCACCTCTCAAATGCCAGGAGTGCAAGCCCATCAGCACAACCAGCCCATCTGCACACAAAAGGATATAAAATATTTTATGCCAGGCTGGGGAGACTGTGCAGTGAGTAAAAACATTTGTTGTTCTGGCAGAGGACCCAATTTCAATCCCTAGTACCCACATGCTGGTTTAAAACGACCAAGGGAAATCAGTGCGCTCTATTGACCTCCAAGGGCTCCAGGCACATATATCGCCTATATATGGACGGAAAAATAAAACATTAGTGCACATCAAATAAAATCTAAAGTAAATTAATTATATCTTTGGGAAAAAAAACACAAAATAAATAAATGATGTTATTGCTCTGTGAAGGAACCAGCTAAAGGGCTAAGAAACAGAGTTAAGAGACAGAAATGTCTACTAAAAACACTTTAATGTTTTCTTTTAGAGCTGAGTATTGTGTTAATTCCTGAAATCCCAACACTCAGGAAGCTGAGGCAGGAGGCTCATGAGATCAAGGGCCTTCCTGATCTATACTAGGAAGATACTGTCAAATATATATATATATATATATATATATATATATATATATATATATATATAATGTTCCCATAAAAGTGTGCAATCTACTCAAAATTAAAACACTGTTCTTTCCCAGAGAGTGAAAATTAGCATAGCAACGAGAAGAATTCTGTGAGAAAAAAAAAAATACTGATCCAAATCTGACATGAGAATGTTCGAGACTGTGCTCAGAATGGTTTCTGCCTTTGATTTAGACTTGGACACTGAATAATAGATGTCACATTTTTCTCTTCTGACAAACTAAAGGGAGGCAGGCACACAGTTCCTGCTTACTTCTAACACTGTATCTTAATGATTCACTCAGCAAACAGCAAATGCTTCCAGTTCACAAGCTATTTAAATCAAGAAAAGCTGTGGTTCAAAATAAAACATTTGTATACATTTTTTTTTGCTTTTGCTTTTGAGAATATTTCTGTGACAGCCATTCAGACAGTGCTCAGGAAAATACAGGATCGATCAAGAGCTTTCTACGGTGGGAAAAGTCATGGTGGGTGAGAGAAGAAGAGGAAGAGGAGGAGGGGAGGAAGAGGAAGAAGAAGCAGAGGAGGAGGGGGAGGGGGGAGGAGGGGGAGGAAGAAGAGAAGGAGGGGGAGAGGGGGAGGAAGAGGAGGAAAAAGAAGAGAGGGAGGGAGAGGGGAGGGGGGAGGAAGATGAAGAGGAGGAGGAAGAAGAAGAGGAGGAGGAGGAAGAGGGGGGAGGGGGAGGGGAGGAGGAGGGAGAGAGGGAGGAAGAGGAGGAGAAGGAGGAGGGAGAAGGGGAGGAAGAGGAGGAGGAAGAGGAAGAAGAAAAGGAGGAGGATTCACCAATCCTAAATCAGATAGGGGACTGATATCCAATATATATAAAGAACTCAAGAAGGTGGACACCAGAAAATCAAATATCCCCATTAAAAAGTGGGGCACAGAGTTAAACAAAGAATTCTCAACTGAGGAATACCGAATGGCTGAGAAGCACTTGAAAAAATGCTCAACATCCTTAATCATCAGGGAAATGCAGA